>RAHM01000329.1:48146-76866 GCA_003713295.1 Parotia lawesii | reverse complement strand
TTCTCCTTTCTTTTTTCCTTTCTTTTTTTTTCCTTTCTTTCTTCTTTCCCCATTATGCTAATATATTACTCATATTACCATTACATAAGGTAAACTTTCTAAAACATTGGAATACATTTGTAAACTTTTTTAGCACACAGATATATCCTCTGCTTTTTTTTTTTTTAATATCTGCCCTTTTCCTTCCATGTTACTTCATGTGTAGTTCAGTTATTTTATCTCAATAATTACTATCCTCTCTCAAATCTTCATATTCACATGCTTGTCAATAATTTATCTAAACCTTTGGCTGCTTAGGCACAGACATCACTGACATGTTTTCCTCTCTGTTACAAACTTTCCACCTTCCTGATATCTCCTGTTATATTGCACAACTGTTAAAAACAATCTCACTGAAACCAACATTTTTATTGCTAGTTTGGCTGTTACTTTTTAAGGTGGTGGTCCTTAAAGGAGCATGCTGTAAAACATGGCAAAAAGATGGCAAAGCATTTAGCTTGTTATAGTCTAGCTTTGATTGCTGATGCCATTTTTTTTTTTTAGATCGCTCAAGGTTACATACATCTATAACCTGAGTTCAAAGTGTTTCTCTGTATTGATTTTTCTTTATAACCAGTGAACACTACGCAAAAGGCTTTATTTTCTGAGGTATACTGTCATTTTGCTGTTTGATGTTGCAACAAAAAAACCCACCCAAACCCGTGGCACCTATAGATGTAATGCATTCATACTGGTGAACAAATGAAAAAAGCAGTATTAAATTATTCTGTATCCTATTGAAAGTTCCTTGTCTCCACATGCTGCCATTAGATTCTGTGCAGTCACAGAGAGGATATTGTATACACGCAGTGTGCATTCAGACACGAACTGCAGAGCTAACCGCGTCTCAAATGCATCGTTACATACCGTGCGCAGCCTTCCTGGAGTCATGCTCAGAACAGAAACAAACTCAAGTCAGCTCTTTGCCTGGTTTTTCTGTAAGAAATTATTTTTCTCAGTCCCCAAGGTTGCGGTAATGACAGTAAAGTCATGCAAAAATATTACAAAAAAATTGAAAAAAATTAGCACCGAATTTTCGAACTAAACCAAAGTAATACTCAGAAAGAATGTATAATTTTTCCTGTAAGGAGTAAGAAAGAATATGAAAATATCTGTTCAAAAGTATGTCAGCCAAATGCACTAAGACTGGAGTATATTTGTAGAATATATATATAGAAGATGTTCTGTATAGAGTTTATATATATTCTATGTTGTTTGAATGATTAATTGAATGCCCTATTGCTTAACTGATGTCACAGAAATAAAAATGCAAAAAGACACCATTAAGAGGACAAAACCTCCTGGCATAACTGACCCTTCCTGGTCATATCCTTTTAAAATCCTGTTGGATAACAAATGCTAGCCATGAAAGCAAGCAAATAAGTTTACCACTTTTCATCATTTGCTTTTATCAAAAAAATTAACATCAACTAAATGAAGTGTTCCTTTTTAAAATTCAGAAGGAAAATGCAACAAGATATCCCTGAAAATGATCCCTTAGAACAATTTATTTCAAAATGTGTGGGCATTCATGTAGATAAGAATATCAATAATTACAGAATCAAAAAAAGTATAGTTGAAAGAACTTTAGAAGTCAGTAATCCCACAGCCTCCCCCAAAGTCAGAATAATTTTTGTTTGTATTATTCCTGACAGAGCTCCAGAAAACTCTTCTTTATAAGTTCCCTATTCCATTCCTTTGACATGAAAGCATTGATAAATTTTTCTTTAATATATCTAGACATTTTGTTTCCTAGTTAAAACAATTAAATTATTGCTTAATCTATGTGTGTCTGAAGAACCGTTTTTTCTTGTTTTTCCTCTGAAAACGTCATAAGAGATTGTGGCAAGGCCACATGTCAGTCCTGTGGGGAGTGAGACAGCTACCTTCTCATGCACAAAAAAGTTAAACACTTAGTTTTTAACAGACTCTAGCAATAATTCCTTCTACATCATTACCTTTCAGGTGAGTATGAATGATTTGCTTGATTAACATTTCTGGACTTTCTAGCAATCAAACATAAGCAGCTTTCTGGCTTATTTAACTTGTTTCCCTTCCCCTCCCAGCATGAACATCATTAGTCTCATTGGATTAACAAGTTGATTTTTTCAAGTACTTTCTAATTAACCTTTGGTGGTTTGTTTTTTTTTTTCTTCATTATTGTGGCTGTATAGTCCTTCTACCATAGCTATCAGTTTTGCTGTCCGCCAATCATTCTGCAGTTGTACTCTTTTGAGAATGCATGTGGTGAGGGAAAGCACTGACTTTTGCCTTAGATATTCTGTTAATATCTTTCTGTGTAGACCACTTGCCATGTATTCTTCTTGTGACAAGGAACATAGAGAACAAATTGTCATGTATTTTGTACACTACATTAGCACTTCTAAGCTCTTCAACTTTGCTTTTACCAAGACTGTTGCACAAAACCTCTGTGCTTTAGCATGTAAACCAAATGCTGAGCGAAAGAGGGAGAGCAGCAAGCTAATCTCAGACAGGAATAACATAGTATTACTGTTCATACTCACTGAAATATGTGATATTAGTGAAGAAAACTTGACATAGATGCTGGTGATAAATGGTACCAAGGTTTCAGTATCTGTATATTATCCCTCACTAACCATCACCCAAACACAGAGGAAAAAAATACCTTACCTTGCACTTTTTTAATGGTTTAATCATGATATTCAGTTAAGTTTTCTTTGTGCGACACGGGCAACTCAGAATTATGGCGTGCCTTGACTAATCGTGACTAATCATGTGGTATCCTTATGGTATGCTATCCATATCCATCTGGAAGTACTGTTTCCTGTGTCAGTGTAGGTTGTTTAATATGTGTATGGGGTATGTTAATCTGTTTCTTTCTCAGTATCATTTGTATGTCCTGTGATTCTCTTTTAAAGCTTTAGGGGGAATTTAACTGGGAATGATTTTAGACTCAGAGTGATATGCAGTCTTCTCTGGAAGACATATAAACTACCTGACATTGTTAAAATCTGAAGAGAAACAGAGAGCAATATATTTCTTGCAAGAAATTTGTTATCATAGCAGTTGTCTCGAAGTGCCTTTCTAAAATATGCTCTTTGTTTTAAATCCTGTGATTTTTGTAGGAAGTCAGGGAACTTTCACTGAATGCCCAGATTTAACAATATTGTTTCAAAAATATATATCCAGATGTGTCATTTTCCTTTTGAATCCTTTTGTTGAAAACAAAATGGTTGACTGCATCAAAAAATTAGGTGTTCTTAAATCTGACTTGAGAAATACCTGGATTATTAATGTATAGCTAGTTTGATATTGAGATGCATTTACTGGTGGTGTGATAATAAACCATGGGACTGTGAAAGAGTCTGGTGCTCAGCCCTACATTTTAGGAGTGTTTTTGCTCAAATGACATCTCAAATATGTACAGTCAGAGAAGGCATGAGAAGAGAAAAGAAATTATGTATCATGAGCCCTAGACAAGAAGAGGAGAGGAACAAGGAATAAATGACAACACTGCAACATCTGTATTGCATGAAGATGCTTAGTGTCAAAGTATTGCCAAAGGTAATGCCCCAATTTATGATGAAAAGGACAAAGAGGTCAAGGGATTAAAACAACCTCTAATGAAATATGCAGGTTATTTTGGGAAGGGTCTAGACACTTTTTTTAGCTGTAGTAAATACATAATAGTGTATCAAATAATAATATTGGGGCTTCTATTGTCTTTTAGTTTAGTTATACAGAAACAATATTTTCCCACGAGAGCATCAATTGCACCAATATAAGTAGAGAGATGAGTATAACTTACTACTTATAAAAGTTTTCTGTAACTTTTGTACATATAAGAATATGTTATTATTGAATAACTAAAAAGCAAAAAAAAAGCCAAAACAATACAAAACTGTAACTCTCACAGAACAGCTATACATTTCCTGTAATTGTCATCACAATTTCTAAAACATATAGGTTTTGCTACATTTAGATTAATTGAGTTTTCCTATGTAAAGCCAAGAACTGAACCTTCAGTAAAAAAACCACTTTTTGACACTTTGGATACTGCTGACATATCCTAAGAGCAGATGACACACATGAAACTAAATCAACTACATATATTCAGCTGGAAGAAATAGTTTCAAGGGGAAGGAATCCTGCTAAGGTCTGAGTTGAATTCTTTATGGAAGTAATGAACCTAGATAGGTTTATGAAGGTCAGAACTAGTGTTCTGCAAAACCAATGAATTCTGATTTGTGAAATGTTCACTCCAAACCCACAGATTTATAATAATTTATGGACGTAGATTTTGTTTTTTCTGAGCTCTCCTAGCCTTGAGCAGATTTCCACCATGAAGGAACAGGGTACAGGTTTTTTTGGACCTCTTAAGGAAAAAGTTTTCATGCATATTTAATCATGTGTGTAGCCTGATACAGCATGTGATATTTAAAAAGGTAATTTTATGTAATAAGCACTGTAGATAAAATTCTAATTCATAATTTAATGTAAGGAAGGACACAGATCAATGAGATTTTGTACTTCTAAGCCAGTTCAAGACTAAGCTGGTGTTACAAATTGTGGGATAACTCCAGATTTGAGACAGAAATGTGGCCCCTTAGGCTGTGTATATTTTTCTATTTCTTTCCTCCTTTTTTCTTCATAACTAAAATAATTCAGATTTGTGTGCTGTTGTAGAAGGAAGGAAGCTGGATAAGGAGTATAAGGTCTATGGACTCCTACAGTTACAGAACTTGAGGATGAATGCTATTTGAGTCCCACATCACACATTTGTTCAGCACATCTATATCTTATAGTCTCATATTGAGGTACATCAGCATAATGCAGCCTGGGAAAAGTGAAGGAGGAAAGAAAAATCAGCCTGAGAAGACTTTAAACTACTGGTATATTACTAGAAAAAAATTAAAAGCAGTTACTCATTCAGGGACACTAACTCTTGTGTTGCAAATATTACTAAGTTTAGGTCTGTCATCCCACACAGTTTATAACCATCAGAATGTCACCGTCTATGTGAAAGATTTTCAGTGGTGTTTTATAAATAATTTTACTGTGATAAGTAACACCTGGAAAGAATTGCTAATCTCAGATACAAGTAACTTTGGTTATTTTTGCCATTCTCAGTTATCTTGCAGTTGTGAAAAGTATGACTGTCTTCAAACTGGGAATTTTTTTTTTTTAATTCATCAATTAAGTTAGTCATTTAAGCCAAGGATGGAACAGGAAAAAAATTTCTAATCTTTCTAATCTTTCTAGTAAAGCATACTAGAAATTCTAGAAACCACACTGAAAGTCACCCGTGCGTAGTCTGAATTAATTTTTTGGATGCTCCCTTGGAATACTGCAGAATTCACTTTTTGTGAAGAAGAGCTAATTATGAAGTAAAATATTTCTGAAGTAGCTTAAATCCCTAAATTTTTCTTTGCTGAAGAATTCTCTGCTCCCTTTCTGATGAAATTAACTCTAATATTCTTTTTCCATCCAACCTTTAGTGGTGGATCTCACATTTTTCAACATATGTGTCTTCCTTCACAGATGACTAAAATGTTTCTCACCTTCCAGTTTCCTTAGAGACTTACAGTGGTAAGTCCCAATAACATAATTAGGGAATAGAAACTCTTATCCAGTCAGAGATTAATAATCAGAGAGATGAGTTGGATATGACGATGGCTAAATTCTATTTCAGACACTAATTCACTAGTCTGGCTACTAGTAGACACTTGGTTGCATGTCATATTCTCCTAGTGAAACCGCAATCACTTTTGTTCATTTTCAGGAGTCATACTGAGATCAGGGAAAATTTTTTTCTGAATTGAAGCGCTAGTTGCTGTCTGATTCTCTGATTCTGTCTCTTTTTCTGTTTTCATTTTTTCTTTTTTCTTAGCCTAGTAAACAGAACCTGTGATGATTGATGTCATCATAAAACCTTAGAATATCACTGAGCATTGTTGTTATTGCTCAATACGAAAAGCAACAGAAGATACTAAATCATATATTTAAAATAGGAGAGGTCAAGATGGAACAATATTGAATACCAAAAAGCCATTTTGAGTTGAGGAAGACTTTTATTAGGAGAAAACAAAGCATGATACATGCTAAGAAACTACTGTAAAGAAGAAAAGTTCTTCCTTCATCCTTCTTAGACAGGAACATTCATCTTGATTATAATATATTAGATGACTAAAGATACTGATTTAAAGAAGGCAGTATATTTGCTCTTGGAAAAAAAAGGACTTTGGAAAAACCAGTATAATATTTAGTAACTCTATTAAATATAGCTTTAATAAACTCATTTGGTACAAACTAGTATTTTAGAGGATTTTAATTCTGTTTTGGTACACATGTCAAGAAGGGCAGAGGCTTTGCAGTCATCGATGTTTTGCTCGTAAGATTAATAGGAGTACCAACTCTATACCCATAACTACAAAGCTCAGGTCTGTGCATGTGTTCAAGTTTCTCTCTGGTGCCCAGTGATAGGACATGAGGGAATGGTATGAGATTGTGTCAGGGAAAGTTTAAATTGGATATTATTGGATATTAAGTTGGATATTCAGCCAGTGGTTGGTGAATCACCGGAACAGACTCCCCAGAGATGTGGTCACAAATTGAAGCATGAGAGTTCAAGAAGCTTTCATACAACACTTTCAGGCACATGGTGTGATTCTTGAGGTGGTTCTATGCAGTGACAGGAGCTGGACTTCAATGGACTTTGATGATTCCTATAGGTCCCTTCCAATTCAGGATATTCCATGAATCCATGGTTCTATAATACTTTAATATCATCATGCAAAATCAAAAATTAAAGGATAGGAAATTTACTGTCTTATTCCCACTGAAGCTTTTCAAAACATGTTGTCTTTTCTTCCCAGATCCTGAGCTATGTTCCACTCAGGGTAGCCTGTGTGTGTTGTGCTATAGATGTTTTGGTTGTAAAATAATGTTCTGGGTCACACATACCTGTGATTAGGCACTGTAAACCAGAATAGGGAGATAAGTGGGAGATAATTAGGAGATAACTGGCCAGCTGTGAGGTTTGGCATAGGTGCTCCTAGCTGGTGTCCTGCTCCTGCCATGGTGGCACAGTGGGTGGGGGCTTGGGGCAGCTGTGGGGTGGGCCAGACATGCTGCCACCCAGGGCATCAGGCACTTCCCTGGGGACAGGGTCAGTAAAGCCTGTTGGTGCTCTCAGGTCTCTGAGAGTTGCCACTTGTACCTGATTTATGTCTTTTCGAATGCACCCTGTTCAGTGAGTAAATAAATCAGCATCAATAGAAGGAAGCACACTTGAAGATGTCAGTGACCTGAGGTATTCTGTCACTGAGTGATGTGTGGTTGCAGATTCCAACACTGATAACTGTCTGGGTGCCGGGAGTGGTAAAGTTCTATATAAACACACCAGAAAGCTGAGGCCAAACAACATTTTTGGTTATGTTTTTTAGTGTGCATTGTGAAACTCTGCTTTGTAGCTCAGTTTGGTAGGTTTGCTTTTTTTCTGAAATCTTGGAGGTTTGTTCCTAATCTTCTAGGGTAAAAAAAAGCCCTTTGGCTCTTTTCTAGGAGAGGCTTTTGTTTGTTTGTTCGATTTCTCTATTTCCTTCTTACCTTGTTCCTGAGAAGTAAACTTAGTGGTATCTTCCTCTATACATTCATCACACACTTTTGCAGTGTGGTATGAAAAAATTCTTGTAGGGAAACTATTGCAAAAGTGTGGTTGCATTATGTCTCAAACATGGAGGATGTTCCCTGCTAACCTGCCCACGCGGAACACTCTTTTAGTTTCACTTCAGGGGCACATCTCTGAGGTTATTAATTTGTTTTATTTTGGCTTCTTTTAGGCTTAAGCTGGTGCTGGTTTTGAGACAGTGCTCTTGAAATCTGGGACTCTGGGACAGATCAGATGCATTGCTACCAGAAGCATGGAAATCCTCAGGGGTTAAAATTTTATGGTCATGGTTTTCAAAGATCTGTCTAAAAGAAACCCAAGAGCTTTCTTTTAGAGACAGCTTCTCAAGATACATTAGAGAATTAGTTGATTGGTTGGTTTTCTTGATTTGTCCCATGAGAAGTAAGTGCGAGTTAGTGCTTATCTAAGGTTTGCAAATAGACCCAGCCATCTTGTAAATCCACATCTCATTTTTCCCTGAAAAACAAAACTTGGTTGTGCTTGTGAGTATTCTGAGCAAATTTCTTTCTGGAATACTTTTCAAAAGTGCTATATTAACTACTTTCCATTAAATTGAAAGTAATACAGGAGATATATAAATAGTCTATAAAAATCATTGAGAGGGTTGGTGTATTGAATTACTGTCTTGTTTAAATACTTCTTGATGCAGACAACTATAAAAGACATTCCTCTTCCTGTAAGCACCTGTTCCTGGTAGAAACAAGAGTCATATTGATTTATTGCAATTTATTTTCTCCCTGGATTCTGGTTTTGACACTGTGAGAAGATTAATTGGAATTAATGGCATTTGCACAGCTAATTAAAGTCACTCTTCCTTCAGTCAAATGAATTCTTTTTATCAGAGACATAACAAAGTCTTGCTCAGTTCCTGCAGTCTGCATGTAAATGTTCCTTGCTTGAATAAGCATCTCTGCAGTCATTAGTGGTTGAATACAGACACTACTAATGATACCTGGTAATTTCTTCAGCACTTGAAAAGCACGAATAATATACCTATTTATTCTTATAGATAGTGCAACAAAATAAGATTTTTTTTTTTAAATTGAAGTTAAAAGACAGGGTGTATTCTTGCTCTTGAGAAGGATTCTGGAGATGAGCATAGTAGTACCAGAGAGTGTACTCTCAGTTTTTCACACATTGCCCTAACAGAAAAAAATGGTACAGCTCAAGGAAATTAATTCCTGTGCATAATCTAATAATGCAGTCTCTCTTTCCAAACATCATACCAAATAGCTTATTGACAAATTACTACATAAAAAGGTGTTGTGTAGAAAACACAAACAGGGTGGGAAACAACAAAATCAACATGCTGCTAATCTGTGTGTATCTACTGAAAATGGAGCAGATATAACTTCTACTGCAGAGTAAGGCTTTGGAGGAATATTTGTCTTAAACCAATCCCTATTGCCAATTTAATGCTTGAGCTGCAGTAGACTCTGTTGGCAAACATGAAGAGCATTACTGACTACAGTGGCCCTCTGAATTGGTACTGAAATCTGAACAAGTGAGGTCCAGCTTCTTTTTTTCCATATAACAGTGGATTTATGCTCTGCTTTGATTTTTGCTTATATGTGACGTGACAATGACGTGAATCCAAGGACATATTGAACATGTTGTTTGACTATGGATTTATTATGATAAATCCATTTGCTGAAGTGTTTAGTGTGAATCATCTTTTAATGTATATGGAATCTTAATTAATGTAATAAAAAGAGAAATTCTTTGTCAGTTCAGAGAGCACAGAATATTTTGAGTTGAAAGGGACCCAGCAGGACCATCAAATCCAACTCTTAAGGGAATGGCCCATACAGGGATTGAAGCCACAATCTCGGTGTTATTAGCACCATGCTCTAACCAACTGAGCTAATCTCATTTCATAAAACAATACTTAATCATATGGCTGTGATTACAGATTCTGTTTCCTAGATACAGATCTAATTTCAGACTCAGAATATGTTAATTATCTTTGCTTTTACACTAGATATATTCTGAAAAAATGTGATGAATAACATAACCAAAAAATTCAAATTAATCTCTTTGGGCAAAAGGTATGACTGGTATTATTCACATTGTAAAAGTTCTTTACTTGAACATTTACATGAAAACAATAATATGACTACCTGCACTGGGAATTGCATTATGAATTATGATCTTGGAAGATGTTAGCTCTTGGGTTTCAAACAGTAAGACAAATCGCAATTTGTGTCTTGTATCCATTGTATGATGGATCAGCCAGAAAATTACAACTAGAAAATGATGGAGAACCATGAGAAGGAGGGGAAGAGGAAAAACTGTTCTAAACCACATAGAAATATTTTGTTAAAAATAAATTAGTAGTAAAAAACTGTATTGAACTTATGGTTGCATCTCAGCTGCAAAAAGCAGATTGTTAAATTCATCAAATATGTTTCTTTACTTCAAATAGGTCTTCCATAATTACTTAAAACAATTTTTAAGGGTAAGTTGTAGTATTTGTATTTCCTGTTTGTTGAGTCAGTGAAGAAGAACATACAATTCTAGTCCTGCACAGACATGCAGAAGAATGGCTGTTTTACAGTGAGAGTATAGAGTACATTTTGTCTGCAGAGAGACAGTCACAAGACCTATGCAAGAGGTATCCCTATTTTTAAGGTAATAATTTCTACTTTAGAGTACACTGGTCTCTGCATTGAGGCTGTTGTGTGTGAATGGAGCCTTTATATCATGTTGCAAGGACTGTAGCATGAATTTCTAGTCAGTTTTACATATAAAGATTTAAATTATATACAGTGGGTGCAAAAAGTTCTTTTTCTCACATTCCTACAAAATTATATTGATTCTTTGATACAGCTTGGGTTTGTTCAGCCTGGGAGAAGAGATGGCTCTGGAGAGACCTTATAGCAGCCTTCCAGTACCTAAAGAGGGCTTCCAGAAAATCTGTAGAGGGACTTTTTCCAAGGGTATGCCATGACAGAACAAGGGTGAATGGCTTTAGACTGGCATAGGACAGTTTTATATTAGATGTTAGAAAGAAATCCTTTACTGTGAGAGTGGTGAAGCACTGGGACAGGTTGCCCAAAGAAGTAATGGTTGTCTGATCCCTGGCAGTGTTCAAGGCCAGGCTGGATAAAGTTTTGAGCAACCCGTTCCCATGGGAGATGTCCCTGCTCATGGCAGGGGGTGGGAGCTAGATGATCTTTAAGGTCCCTTCCAACCCAAACCATTCTTCTATTCTTTTACAATTATATGAATATATATATTCAAAGAAAAATTACAGGAAAGGCTGAACCCAAAGTCTACATTTCTGAGAAAAGCCATTCTTTTAACCCTCACCTGATACTAAACAAATCAAATAAAACAGGCTTAAAAAGCCTGTGATCTGTTTCTGAACAAGGATATTCTGAGTAAGGAAGGACTCTTGAAGCTCTTCCAATACTTAGCTACATAATGTCTGATTCAGTTCACCCTCAAGTAGGACTGCAAATACATTTTTCTGTGCTGTTTCTTCCCAAACCTGTAAGTTGGCACTGTTTAGAATATTTAGTCTGTTCAGGGAATCATTGTATTCATAAGGGATGAAAAAATTTTATACACTTTTTTTCTTGTTTAGACAGTTTGATGCTGAAGTGTTTTCAAAGTTATAATTTAAAAGCCAAGTTCTGAGCCATGTGAAATACAGACTTCCATTACAGAGATAGTTTGGTAAGCTAATATGCTTTGGGATGAATGACTTATTGAAAACTTCACAACAACAATTTGGTAGTTGTGTGCCAAGAAGGTATTTCTCATTCTTCAATTCACTGCTGAAAACCTTCTGAACTGATACAGATGAAACAGCAAATATCTTTCAGATGCCATCGTCTAAACTCAGAAAATCCCTACAGCTTTTTATATAGTCCTTTGAAAATGTCACTTCTGAGTTATCTGAATTTGTAGTGAAAAGAAAAGTTTCTCAACCACAACACTATTTCAGCTGCATTTTGTCATGATTTAAACTCAGCTGACAACGAAGACTCATATAGCCACTTGCTCATTCTCTCCTTGTGGCATAGGGAAAAAAAATTGGTAGGGTAATACTGAGAAGACTTGTAGGCTGAGATAAAAATAATTTAATCATTGAAATAAAATAAATTAAAAATAATGTTAATAAATTGTAGTGAAAAGGAAATTAACAAAGAGAAGAAATAAGACCCTAGAAAGATAAGGGATGCAACGGAGTACTCTTGCTCACCACCAACCAACAGATGCCCAGCCTGCTCCCTGAGCTGCAGCACTCCCTCAATTTCCCCCTTCCTTTTTTTTGCTGAGCATGATGCCATATGGCGTGGGATATTCCTTTGGTCAGTTGAGGTCAGCTGTCCTGGCTGTTTGCTCCCAGCTTCTTTCCTTCCCCCACTGCCTTCCCCCAGTCTCCTTGCTGGGGGGATGAGAAGCAGAAAAAGCCTTTGCTGAAGCCCTGCTCAGCAGTAATGAAAACTTCCTGCTGGTATCATCCCTGTTCAGCACAAATCCAAAACACAGACCCATACTAGCCACTATGGGGAAAATTAACTCTACCCTAGCCAGAAAAGTAGGACACAGTTTGAAGAGCAAATTTTGCCTTTGTCTAGACTAGTCTAGTAGAATACATAGCTGCATATTCTATTCATACAATTGAAAACTATTTCAGATTAGCAGCAGATTCAAGTCCTCAAATAACTTGACAAGAAAATGCAAAGCTTAATGCATTAGCCTTTCCCTTGTAGCACTTTGAGAAGCCATCTTTTTTTGCTGTTCAAATGCAAGAGTTTAGAAATCTTTTCCTTTGATTTAAATACAATCAGGACTCTGTAAATACTGAACAGTATTTACAGAACTCTGTAAATACTAAACAATTCGATTCAGATCTCTAGGGCTAAATTCTAAATTGCTGTGAGTTTGCTGGAGCCAATGCCTATTTCAGCAGTTTATATATAAAAATCTGTATACCTTATTTTTTTATTTTCTATACAGCCCAAATATTATTTAATTGGAGTCAAGTAGGTCCTCCTCCTTTCAACACATTTCACTACTCCAATATGATGTAGAGAGCTTTTAAATGCTGATTTAAAAATCCCAAACTTCTAAACAGATTCTTTTTCTCCTCTTAACTGCATTGAAATTTTGTACCCAAGTACATTCAATTGATATAATGTGATACACATAACTTATTATGATATTATATAACATAATATAATATTACATGTATTTTTGTTTTGAATACTTAAAATGTAATATAATTTTGACAGATTGTGTAATGCGAGTAATCCAATATTGAGAAATTAAGTTTGCCACAGGTTTCAGAGTTGATGGGGGCTGTTTTGTCACATGTTTTGTTTTATGGATGAATTCAAGTATCTTCATAGAGAAGTGCATTGGAATGCAGCTCTTCCCTCATGTGTTCTTTACTTTAAAGCAATTCCTCTGCTTCTTAAAGAGCTTGGCTGCTCTAGATTGTGTAGAACAATTCTGTCAACATTCTCCGCTGAGCACCTGCCTGCACAGAAGCTTGCTCTCTCTCACTCTGGAACAGTTAACAGCCTGAATCTCCATGTAGTTGCCTCCTGAAGCAGGGTGGTGGAAGAAGAAAGTTCGGCCTACCTAGCAAGAACGTTGCTATCTGAGAAGAAAATTTGAGAGAAACTTGGGTGGAAGACAGCTGGAGGGTAGAGTCAAGGTCCAAGTCCTGTACAGGTGACCATAAAAATCAGGATACAATTTTAACTGTGTGAGCTAAAAAGTCCCTCTGTTTCATCTGTAATCTGAGCGTAGTTTTGTAGATACAGAGCTCCTGCCTAGCATTAAGTAGAAAAATCCAAGCCTTGCAAAAATGGGAGGCTAAATTATAAGTTAGCACAAGAAAGGGAACATTGGGGAAAATGGTCACCAAAATGTTGCAAAAATGTGTTTGGAATGCTGTGGCATACACAGCTAAGGAGACGCCACTTAGGACCACTGTCTGAGTTGCTGCAAATTGTAAAATTTCTTTATTTTTCTTTGCTCAGATCCTCATGGTTTTGAACTCCTAATTCTATCCACAGAAGTGCATTGTTCTTAGACAAAAATTAGGAATGCTAGTTAGTGCAAGTGATGGAGTCAGTCAGAAGAAACAATCCACTTCTTTCTCTTGTTTTGAAGACAGGAAAATATTAAGCTCAACCAAACTGTGGTGAGGTTCAGATATGGAAGCAATCCTAAGCGAAAGGAGTTGTTGCAAACCTGAATGATCTGGAAAATTTATATTCGTAAGCTATGTTTGCTGTTAAAGTCTGCAGTACTTCAGTAGCTTTGCTTTTGTCAAAGGGTTTGTTTATGAATACAGTGAAAGTCAGCTGCTTTGTCACAAAACCCGAGCAGAAAAAAGCAGCTATGGCCCCTTTCGTTCACTTCCTGTACTGCCAGCTGTTTGATGCAGACATTAAAGAACAGAAGTAATTGACACCAAAATTTACTGAGGGGGGGGGTGGGGGKGGGGGGGCTCCTGGTTGAAGTGTGAAAGGAAAATACATTGTGTCCTGTGCTTCTACTTCTGCATGGAGCACTTCAAATATCAGACTTGGAGCGTGCTAGTCAGAGGAGGAATTGGCAGTCTGGAGAGATATCTAGAGTTCACAGGATATGGTGGTCGCTGATGAATACCTGCACCTTGGAAAATAAATGCAGATAATATATCAAAAGCTACAAGGACCATTTTTCCCTTTACATCTCCTGAATTTTGTATATCAAACAAAGCTTACAAATAGCGAATGATGAGCAGGAGCTATGTAGTTATTTCATAATTCTCTAAATCATGAGACCTACAACATGAGAGCTTGCATGTGCTAGTTGATGTCATCAGCAGTGAACCAGGCTGCTTTCAACTCAAAACAAAGCCAGAGAGCTGTCTGGATATTTTCTGGACAAGACACTGTAAAAATTAATGTACTTCCCAAATAATTGTAAAAACAAGGATGTAAGTGAGAGTAAAATGATTCTTAAAGTGAAAATTTTATTTTTTAGGGGCTAAAAAGACCTATGGTAGCCTTTGGGGCATGGTTATTCTTTCTGTGGGAAAAGATTAAGTGTGGCTGAAGTTTATAGGAATGCTACTTACTCCAAAAAGTTTCCAAGAAATTTTCAGTGCATGGAGACATCATGGACAATGGAAAGTTGACTCCTTCTGTCAGTGCTGTCAAAGCACAAATGATGTAAAGAGAAATGAGTTATTCAAGGGAAGCAGTAAGGACCTCCACAAAAGTGCATGATTTAGAAGATGAAATTATGCAGATGGATGGTGTGGTGCAGACTCTACGGGGCTAGTGTTGAGAACAGGGTTCATGTTGTTGATGATGCTTGCTACAGAGGCAAATTTCATTACAAATGGCAGAAAACCACAATTCAATACACCAGCTTCGCTCAAAGTTTTATGCATGGAGATATCAGGGCCTTCTCCCCAGAGCTACTCCCAGTCCCACTGACATCACTTTCAGGGGTCTGCCTTCCCGAGACAGAGCTGCAGTGCACTAGCCCAAATATCACGGAGGCCCTGTTAGCCCCTTCCTCTGACTGGTCTCAGTTCCTCTGAAAGGCAACTCTGCTGTCACAAGCATCAACTGGTCCCCCGCAGTTTGGGACCACCTGTAAACATGACAGGCATTCACCTTGTCACCTGCCCAGGTCATTGATAAGAGGCTGCTGTGGGAGCTCTATTGTTTCCAGCCAACAGGCAGCGCATCATCCGTCAACTGCCCCTTTTTGAGCAAAATTAACCAAACTTTTATTTTCTATTCTTCTAATGGTACACCCGTTCAGCCCATAACAACCCAACATAGAAGAATACTGCGGGAGATGGTGACGAAAACCATGCCAGTGCCAACTACTGATGTGGTTCACCCATGGTCAGTCTGTGCTGGCTATTTTGTGCACCCTGTTGCCCCCAGAGTTGTGCTCCAACAGGACTTGTTCCATGGTTTTCCTTTGCACTAAATTGTCTGACAAGTCTTTAGTTCCTCAGACCTTGCCCTTTTAAAGGTGGGTGCAACGTTTGTATTTCGGGTTCTTTTCCTGATCACCATAACATTTCAATGGTGCTGGAGAGCAACCTCACATGGACACTGGCCAGCTCCTTCAGCCTTCATCCTTGAGTGCAGCCTGACAACACCTTGCTGTTTTCTGCAGAGGGATGAGGTGTGCGGTGATGCCTCTCAGTAGGGCAGGTAAACTGAGGCATGCTGCTTCAGGAGTGCTGCTGATTCCAGAGTATCCGTCACAGCTAATTTGGATATTGCTGTTCTGTGCCACACGAGCGCTATGAATGCATTTTCCTGGCTTCTCCTTTACCATCTGAGGGGCTGCCAGCCTGTGGAAGAAAGCCTTTATGAGTTTCTGCAGTGCTGTTGTGCTTTTGGTAGGAACAAAATGTGGGGCATGGTGACCTCTTTTGCAGAGCTGTGATCGAGCTGTTGGCTTAAGAGATCAAATGATAGTGTTATTCATTATCCTAGTGGCTTTCAGGTTCTTCTGGAGTTCGGGTAACTGATAATGACATAATTTTCATTTCCAGTTTAATATTATTTGCCATAATGTTGTTTGCCATTGGTGCTCAGAACTGTGTGAAACAAATAGCTTGATCACATCAAATTTTCCTATTACTTTCTGATTGGAAATAAAGGATATTTACTTTCTGCTTGACTACTTTACTTTTCTTGATTACTTTGTCTTAATTTACATATATTTTTCAATCATGGTTTCTTTTAATCTTTTTTCACTATTCCAATGCTTATATTAAATTAAAATAGGATTCAGATGCATGCATATCCTCTTTAGTTTCTGAAAATTGTCCAATTACTAAACTAAGTGAATTTATGTTATATTTGCACTTACTTACTTGGAATTTTTGCCTCACATTTTCGAGAATTACCAAAACCAGCCTAAACCAAATTAGGAAATCAATGTAATTTCACAATGAATAATTCTGGATTAATTTACTAATTAAAGCACATCTAGTGAAGAAAAGGACCTGCATCACATGACCAGTTAAAACCATTCAAATGTTGCCATTTAATATTCTGATCAAGCAGCTCACAAATGAGTGATAGACAAAGAATTTTCTCTGTAATTATTTGATGAATAGTTTTGAATTACTGATATATTCAGAGACAACAGCAGTAAAAAAATGTAGACCAACCTGACCCAGAAAATTATTCCTTACAATTTATTTCTTCACCTCTAATTAAAAACGATAAAAACTACTCCATGAATATTTAATCTCAACAAAAATCATACCAGTTCCATTTCTGTTCTTTGGAAAGGTTTATGTCAAGAAACCATATGATCTCCTATTTCTTTCTCTTTTTTTTTCCCCCTTTAAATGCATGAATATTTTAGAGAAAATTAGACTATTCTTTTGCTGACAATAAATTTGGCCTATGTGGCAATTTCTTTAGAAATAGCAGTGTTCCAAGAGGATACAAAAAACATGAGTATAGAGCTTTTTACTCCTTATATGAAAGGGAACAGAGAACAGATTTTCTAAAGGAAGTCCAGGAACACTGACCTGAGGATGTCTTTATAAGTGTGTTTCAGATGATGGCAAATAATAATCAAATTTTACATATCATTACACTTGATAAATTGCTGAGCTAAAAATTGTGTATAATCTTGGTCATTCTTCAGGAAGAGAGAATCATAGAATTATAGGGTGGTACGGGTTAGAAGGGACCTTAAAAATGATCTAGTTTCAACCTTCCTGCCATGGGCAGAGACACCTTTCACTAGACCAGGTTGCTCAAAGTCCATTGAACACTTCCAGGGATGGGGGATCCACATCTTCTCTGGGCAACCTGTTCCAGTACTTCATCATCCTCACAGTGAAGAATTTTTTCCGAGTATCTAATCTAAACCTGCTCTCTTTCAAATTAAAATCATTGTTTATTGCCCTGTCACTATCTGCCCACATAAAAAGTTGCTCTCCCTCCTTTTTGCAAGCCTCCTTCAGGTGCTGGAAGGCCACAATGAGGTCTTCCTGGAGCCTCCTCTTCTTCAGGCTGAACAACCCCAGCTGTCTCAGCCTGTTTTCACAGGAGAAGTGCTCCAGCCCTCTGAGCTCTTAGTGGCCTCTGGACCTTCCTTAACAGGTCCACATATTTCTTGTGTTGAGGCTAACACAAGAAAGGATAAACACTTTTATGTTGGGCTTTTCCTGCTTCTGACACATTCATAGTATTTTTCAGTGCTTCTTGTATTGCTGACTGAACATAATTCAGTCTTTTCCTTGAAACCTAATATTTCTACACCTTTTCCTGTTACAGAACTTAAAAAAATGATTGAAACATTACTGTTCAGACTGTTGTTTGTGGATGAACCTATTGCCAATTGTAGCGAGGCTCGATTTAGCATAATAACTTGACAGACTAAGCGATATTCACTTGATTTTGACTGGGCTTTTCAGCAAATATCGGGCAGAATAAGGATGCTTATAAAGAAGATCAAACAAAAAGTTTGTAAATTTAGAAAGTAAAATTTGGAAGGTTTTCTTCTGTATACAGAGAACATCATTTATTTTTCTTTCATTATGAGATGGCCCAAAGAAAAACGACTTCAAGCTCATTGCATGACACATTTGCTACATACCTTACTGCTCTGTAGACCAGATAGCACCAAAACAAAAAGTTCTTGACTGTTGTGGTGCTGAATAAATTCCATTGACACTTACATTCAAATTTATTTGAAATTATTACATCAAGAGTGTAAACAGTGGGACTTTTTTGCAGTCACTAGAATCCTGGCACTAATATGAAAGATATTGTGGATGTTCTAAATGATGAGGAGATTGAGATCAGCCCTGTGGTAATAGACTTGGCAATACTAGTAGGTAAAAAATTGGACATGATCTGGCCATATACACTCAGCCCACAAAGCCAAATGTGTCCTGGGCTGCATCCAAAGCAGCGTGGCCTGCAGGGCAAGGGACCGGATTTGGCCCCTCTGCTCTGCTCCGGTGAGACTCGACATGGAACACCGCATCCAGCTCTGAGGTCCCAGCACAGGAAAGGCATTGACCTTGGAGCAAGCCAGAGGAAAATCCTGAAAATTGTCAGAGATCTGTAGCACCTCTCTTGTGAAGAAAGGCTGAGAGAGGTGGTGCTGTTCACCGTTGGAGAAAAGAAGACTCTAGGGAGACCTTATTGCAGCTTTTCAATATCTAATATGAGTATTTGACTCATAAGAAAGACAAATTTTTTACTAAGACTTGTATTGACTGGACAAAGGGCAAAATTTTTAAATGGAAAGAATATAGCTTTAGATTGGGCATAAGGAAGAAGTTTTTATGATGAAGGTGGTGAGATGCAGGAATAATTAAAGCAGAGAAGTGGATGCTCTGTCTGTGGAAGTGTTCAAGGTCATGTGGAATGTGGCTTTGAGCAGCCCGATCCTAGAGCTACCACGTTTTGGAGAACTCCTTTAGTATTGTGGAAGTCCCTTTTTTACCTTCACAAAACTTGATCTGTTTCTTCACGTAGCTTTAGGTGTATTTTTGAATACAGATAAGATGTTCTGAAATGCTGAAGAAAACACTAAGGTTTGAAATGATTCCCTGTATTTTCCCTGTACAATTCCCAAATTGTAAATTAAAGGAGAAAGGCATTTTCATGCCTTCTGATCCTTGAGTGAAGCAAAGACAGAAATCAAGGATGTGAAGGTACAGGGAAAGTACCCCCAACACAACATGAAGCCACAGATCTTTATCCAAGTCTGAAGAAATTGATGACATTTTTTATGCCATGTTCTGGATCTGAGTCTCCATGATGAGATAACAAAGGGTGAAATGCTGGAGAAGGTGAAGAAAACCTAAAAGCTAATGATGAGGTATCAGGGAAGCTCTGATCTCTGGTTAAGATGGGATGATAAAAAGTGCTAAGAAAGAACAGCGAAAAAAAGATGCAGCAGATTCATAAGGGAAGGCTCTGCACAGAGTAAATGTGCTTTGGAGTGTCCTAAATGCAATGTGCTGTCCCAGAAGTGTTTTCTTAGAGGCCATTTAGGAAAAAAACTCCTGCTTTCTGCACAAGAGATGCTTAATGGCACTGAAAATGTTCAGACAATTAAGAACTCACCAGGAAGGCCGGTGTTTTTCCTAATGTTCCTTGTAATATCGCAAATTATTGACTTTTGTTCACATTCAGAAATGAAGATCTCATTTGCAGCTAGAGAAGAGTAAATGACATTCTAATAAGACTCTCTCCTTTTTACACAATGGGGTCTCCTCTTCTCTCAGTTTGGTGCAAATCTGAAGTAGTTTCATTGAATTAATGTGTTGGGGTTTTTTCCATAGTTGCAAAAACTAATTAATATAACCCTGCCAGGGAAAAATCCAGAGGACAGTTCTGCTAATATTCATGTAGCTGCTCTGCATACAACATATTGTGTTTTTCAAAAAAGATGATCCTGATTTCCCCTCTGACAAAGAAGGACGAAAATGTATCCATATCTTCCAGTCATCCGTATTTTCTCGTTGGGATGTAAGTACAATGATGTTTTCGAAAATGTTTTCTAGTCTGAAATAAATAAGCATAAAAATTCCTTAATTAAACAAGCACAAGATTACTACAGTGAAAGTGTATTCTTCTACCTTCAAGCCCCACCCACACATGCCCTTCCCTTTTTCTTTCCAGAACCATGCATGGTTATGGTACCTTGTTTCCACAGAGGTCTTTTTGACAGCAGTATCCACAGATCTATCAGGCCTGATGAAGCTAGGATGTGGACTGAAGCTATAATTTTAGATTGATCTCCTCCCAAAGCAGTTTTCAAAACAGGCCACTGCCATTCTGGTTCAGAATAACCCTTTGGCACTGGGGAAGAGGCTGATTCCTCTTCTGAATTCTGCATATTTGATCTGACAAATGACAAAATGGCATTCCACCAGTAAGCGGCAAATCCTTAGAGTTCCTGGCTGTTTTACTTCTCTCTAAGTTTGGAACAACTGGTTTTCTGGAACTTTGCTGGCTTCAGATTGATGAGTCCTTAAGATGCCTTACAAAGTTCTTGCCAAAACTTACAATCAGGACTCAGCAGAAACTTTGCTTTCTTTGAACATGCTTGACAAAACTGCTTAGTGCTCTTCCGACTGATAGTGCCTCAATGCAGAGAAAAAACAGGCAAATATGAAAACCAAAATAATGGTTATGTATGAAATTCCAAGACTATATTCTTGACTATGTGAAAAAAAAAGATTACCAGTCAGTCTTCATATTGACTGAAATGTTTAAAGGTTAGATCTTGCCTTTATCTGTTTCATTTTTGATTTAGTATTAAGAGCATATTTTCATATTCTGGTAGTTAAGAAAGTCTCTTGCTGCAAAATTGAGCCTGGTTTTACTCATCATCTATTTCTGATTTTCACATTAATACAGATTTTAATTTTAAATATGAAGAGAAATAATTTGTATTTTATTATCAAAGGCCAGAAGGTGATATCTCAGTATTAGTCTAGCAAACAGAACTTACATGCAACCCAATCAATGCAGGAAGGAAAAACATACAGAGAGAGATCCGGATATATTGTAAGAAAATGAGGCTTTTATAATTTTTTAATTTTGTTTTATTTACATCAGCAAATGATCTGAGATAACACTCAGCTAAACCATGGTCCTTGAACACATAATGATTCTTTTGACACTTGACAAATATGATCCACATAAGGCAAATAAAGCATCATCGTCATTGTCATCTTTGTCATCATCTCTATATGCTACTATTTGTTTGTAGTCACCAAATAATTTTCTGTTACAAGGTAAGATGGAGAATTAAAGCAAAAGCTTACATAATACTATATAGACCTTGTAATGAGTACCTTAAAGTGTAAATGTGCAAATTTCCACTACTACACTACATTTTGTGTAGTGACATCAAATCCATTTATCATCTTCTTGCAAAATCTGAAGTGCTTCATACACATAAAAAACCAGATGCAACTGTTCAGATTTTGTTTGTTTGACCATTTGTTTTCTGTTTGTTTGTTTTCTGTCTCAGAAAGTAATCTGATTTTAACTGGAGTAAATAATTGGATTGATTGCAACAGTGAGGACTGTATTTAATACTTGCATTATAGCCTCAGTATAGGAGATATTTGGCCTTATGATTTACTACACTAAATGGCCACATTTAATTCTGCTAATTTAAACACCAACACAAAGAGCACAACAAAATAAAAGCTATTGTCGTAAAGAATGAGCAAATGAATCATCTTCCCCTTCCCAAGCATATTTGAATCAAACATTTGAAATAGATATTGCTTATAATATGCAAAATTAGTGTAATTAATATTGTAATTGATTTAAGCTCTGTGCTATGCCTTGTGCTTCATGATATTACTACAGCAGATAATGTTCTTCTAAGTGATGTGTTCTGAACAAAAACTTGTCTTTATCTTGCTTTTCCTATAATGTTGTTATATAATGCTACTTGCGTTATTCCTCAGAAGATTAGAAAAGGAAATTGTGTTTTGTGTTTTGATGCATGAAATATGTTCCTGTACTGTTTTTGGCTGAACTCCTTGCTCACTTCCTACCAGCGGGATTGAAGGGAGAATCAGAACTGTAAAAGTGCAAAAAACTCTAGAGTTGAGATAAAGACAGTTTAATAGACAAAAGCTACATGTGCATGCAAAACAAAATGAGAAAATCAGTCACTACTTCCCATTGGTAAGAAGTTGTTGCTCCCCCAGTCCCCATCTTGCTCTCCACCCACTTGAAGAGGGAAGAGGTTACCATTGAAGACTGCAGAAAAAGAAGTTGTTGAGTACCTCACCCTTCTCCTCAGTTGTTGTTACCAGTGTACCAGCACTGTGTATCAGGGGACACACCTCCTTTGACCTCCCTTTTCTGGCTGACATACCTCTAGAAGCCCTTCCTGTTATTCTTTGTGAACCTGTCCAGGTTCAGATCCAGCTGTGCCTTGGCCTTCCTCACCCCATCCCTACGCAATCAAACTTTGTCTGTGCTCTTCCCAGGTTACGTGTCCTTGTTTCCACTGTTTTTGCATTTGCTTCTTTCCTTTCAGTTTGACCAGCAGTTCCCTGCTCAGCCATGCCAGTCTCCTGCCTTCCATGTCTTGATTTCTTGCTCCTGGTGATTGCAAGTTCTTGCTCTCTTACAGAGACCTGCCTGCTCTCTTCCTCTCCCTTGCCCCTGAGGAGGCTTTCAGTGGATCCTACGGACTATCTCATTGACAACTCAAGTTGTCTTTCTTAGATCTCAAGGGCCTATCTTTACCTCTTTCCTGACCCATATCCCTGGACTGTGAAGTCCACCAAGGCATGGTGACTGCAGCCCAGGCTGCCTCCCATCTTGCCATCCTCAATTAGATCACATTGGTGACCAACTGATCCAGTATTGAACCCCTTCTGCTAAGGCTGTCTCTTACTCGGGTCAGGACGTTTTCCTCCATGCATTACAGGAGTCTCCTGGCAGCTCACCATGCTATTTTCCTAGAAGATGTGGAGGTGGTTGAAGTTGTCCACAAGGACAGGCTCCTGCACATGTGATGCCTCCTGTAGCTGGAGCAAGAAGGTTCCTTCAATAGGCTCCTCTTGATCAGGGGGCCAGCAGTAGACACCAACTATAAGGTTCCTGTTGTTGCCATGGTCTCTGATGTTTACCCACCAGGCTAGCATGTGCTGTGAGAGAATGTATTTGCCCATCTGAGAATGTACAGTTCTAATCTTTTTTTCATAGTTCTCTCAGTGATTGGTGGGAGTAGATAAGAGGAGTTTTAAAGGTATAGATAAGACTATTTTAAAGGAGTTGGGAAGGTGCTGCTGTTCTAGCAAAAAAAAAAAAATCAATCATTCCTATAATTTGCTTGTGAGGGACTTGGAACTATAAAAGCAGGACAAGAGGGAATGCTAGGAAGACCTGTGGGGTTTCTTTTTTTGCTTCAGTAGTGAAGGATGCTTCTTATGTTGCAGGTAAGAGTATCTTCTCCAGCAAAGCTTTTTGTAAAGAATCTAAATTTATTTTTATGAATTTTTTATATATTGGAGAATATAAAGAAAGTATATTAGCTCTTCTTTTGATCTGTAATTTCACAACTTTCTTTTCCATTTTGTGATAAAATCATTTAAGTAATTCAATCTAGCAACAAGACGCATGAAAATGTTCTGTGTCCTGTCCTCCCCTCACTTCCATGAATTTAGCTATTGAAAAATCCTGAAGCAAGTAAGTGCATTCAAAATACACTTCTGATAACAATTCTTTATTTTCCTTAAACAAATCTTCTAAGCCTCAATTTTCTTTACCAGTCTTTTCGGAAGACACTCAATAATGGTGTTTGGGCATTTTAACAAACGTCTCACAGAGAAAGTCTGAATCCTTACAAATGGGAACATGTTGCATAGAAAGATGAAAAGGTTTGTGCAGGGTCATCCCCCAGACTAGTAATAGGTGTGGGATAGGTCAGGATCTATTGAGTCCAAGTCCAGTCACACATGAGTAATTTAGCTTTCTTTAAAACACAAATAGTTGTTTAGAAAATTCTTGGAATTGGAAAGCATCACAGAATAACGTTACAATACAAAGTATGTAGGAAAATCAGATCTACTGATTGCGCTATCTTAGAGATCTTACTGCAGCACACACAAGTTTTAAGAAGTAGGAGTTATTAGTGAATGTCATTGCATAAATAGTAGGTTGAAACATAAGAATTTTTGGCACGTTTCATTCCCACTTTTCCTTATATTTCAACTCATCACCATTACCTACTAAAAATGTGTGTGCCCAGAAGTCGGTTTTCCTGATTTATTGTCTACGTATTTTAGCTAGAATAAGGAAAACAGGAACAAAAGAAGTGTGCTGAAGTGTTTTTGAGGTGGTGGTTTATAATGAGTCAAATGCACGACTTTTTTTAATCTTCCAAGAACTACAGTCTCCCAGCCATTTGTGTTTATATAACAAGGAGAAGCCTCCATCTCCAAAGAAGGGCACTAAGACTTGATGTACAAATGTCAAGCTAGACCATTTAGTCTGAATCTCTAGTCTGATAATTTCTGTCTCTTCAGCTGGCACATGTGTAATATATTTGCTCATGTTTAATAGTTATTTATTTAAAAATTGCTAAATTATTTACTGCCCCATTCAAACAATACCCATGTAGAAAGGGATGAACTTCCTTGGTTTCTTATGAAGTAAAAGCTGCTATGATCTGTCCAAGGCTTCACTATGACCCTTTGCTTATGCCCACGTGGATCACGGTGCAACTAGGTGAGATGCTGGTGGCATTGAAAGCAGCATGGTGTAATAAACACTTGGGCAGCCACCTTGTGCTGAGCCCCCCATAGCTATGGTTGGATTCTGATCTAGAAGTGCAAAGACGCGCCATTCCCTTGGTGTAACTTGGGCTATCAACCCAACCCCATTACAATCTTAACTTTTGAATGGGGGTTGCAAGCACTTAAATTAAATTGTATTATCAACTCTTTTTGAAAACAGTAAACCCTAACTAAGAAAAATGAAAAGCTGTAAAATCTTAGCCCATCCATTTTATGATAGTGACATAATATTTGCTTAGGACTCTACAAAAGCTATCATAAATGAAGCAACAGCAGTCTAAAGGAATCATACACATCTGTTAAATACACACAGTTAAAAATGATCAGGTTTACAGATTTAATGGCATAGTATATTAAACTACTTTTCTTCTTCTCCTTAAGCCTATGGACAACATATTGAGCAGATCTCAATGTGAAAAATGAACTGCATGCTTTCTGAAATCTTAAAGCATGTCCTTGAATTGGTGTATGGTGAAAGAAAAATTCTGATTTTCGTTCTGTCTCTAATTTTAGGCAAGATTTTTCTGAGATTCAGCTCATCGCTTTGTCTATGTGTCACAGCTTTATTGATAGCCTTCACTTGTCAGCCTCCAGATATGAGTGTTGCACATGCTAAATTCTAAGAGAAGTGTGTTTTGTGAAGAGTTATTGCACATGTTGTCATAGGTCACAGTAATCTATCTATTTTTCTTCTCTTTAATCATTTGATAGAATCATAGATATGTTTCATTGTAAAGCCTGAACCTAGCTCTGAAATTTCTGCTTCATCTTGACAGAGAAAATGTTTCAAGTGTCTTAATGGATCATCATTTGTCGCTCCTTCCTTAAAAATCTGTGATCTCACCTACAGTGAAAAGGGTATTAATTCTGGGAATTGTGACATTTCCTCTCTCTGTCCTTTTCTTTGAAATCTGTGAACATGTGAACATATTTTGTATTTATCTTCCAAGAATATTTGCCAATCTGATGGCTGTCTTATGCTTTAATGTATCAAGCTTTTTTACTGACCTAAGCCTGTGCTAAATTTTAATGGTCTCTCCTGTTGATCTTTTCCTTCATTCTAATTATCTATACCAACGGGGATGTTTGTGGTTATGTCCTATCCCACCCTTTTAGTGTTTCAATTTTAAGCCTTAACCACATATGAAAGCACTCCAGTTACATCAACAACAGAGGCGGTCTGCCTGGGAGGACTGAAAACCCATCCGGCCAGGAACACCTATTTACCAGGTCTACCAGGGTGTGTGCGAGACAGTAGCTACTCTGGCATCTAGGCTTAAAATTATAGAAAACAGTGGAATAAAGGAACAGAGAGAAATTTAAATATGAAGCTCTAAAGGTATATCTGTACTCCATGCATAGCTTATGGCGTCAGTAAGACTGTAAAACATCTATATATATGTCTCTAAATGAAGTGTAAGGCAGTTTGAGCAGATTGTAAAGACAAAGAACTTGCGCAGTTCTTCACAGAAGAATTTTTGGATGCTAACTTATTGGTTGGAAAATGCTTCAGTGAATTTCTGGGTATTATTCTCATGCATAACCAGGGAGTTCACGTATTTTGTTGTGCTGATTTCTTCTCTTTCTCATGTACCAGGGAGAGACATAAGTTCTACTTGATTTCTTCCACTGAAAATACCAGAGCCTTGACACACCAGAACAGCTCTGGTTCCAACGTACAGAAGATGGAACTTACAACTAGCTCTGCAAGTTCATTCTAGACTTTGTACATTGCTTTCAGGCTGGGTTTTACAAGAGAAGCCTTGCTTATATTGTTTTGTATTTGAATTACACTTGTAAATAGTATTTTTTTGGGGAAAAAGGATATTTACCTCAATGATATTGAATTTTGCCTATATCTTATATACATTTTCTTATCCAAAGTGTGTGGGCAAGGGATGGGATAATATAATCTAAAAATAAAATTAAAAAGAAAGCCCAGTAACAATTTAAGCAGAAAGAGAGTGGAAATTCCGGGTATTGAATGAAATTAAATTGCATTTGCTACTGATTTTCTGACTGAATATCTCTGCTTCTCCGTTTGTGTTTCTACCGAAAGATAAAAGGCGGGCTTTCTTTAAGGAATAGCTGGCCTAATGCAAAATTTTCACAAGTTATAGGAATGCTTTTGTCAAATCCAGGAGTTAAGGGGGAAGAAGAAACAAACACAACCAATTCCTTTATGCCACATGTATGTTGGTTTTTTTTCCCCCGTGGGTTTTTTTTGTTTGTTTGTTTTTGTGTGGTTTTTTATATGTTGGTACCTTTAATAGAAATGCCCAAACTGTGGTAATGTAACTTCAAACACATCAAGATGGTCTTCCATTCAGATAGTTGTACTCTCTTGTACTACTACGAGTATAGGTTTTCATTTTTCTGATGCCAGTCACTAATTTGTTTCTTAATCCTTCCTCATTCTTCTGCAGTGGGATTTTTGCGACTTCTTTATGGAATATTGGTCAATGAAGTAATGCTAGTTTGATCTGGTGAGGCTATTACAGTGTACATGGCATGCCTTAAATTTCAAATAGCTTGCTTTATATTGACCTGAAAAGACTTTTTTTTTTGACCACGTACAACTGAGAATAGCCGCATTTGAAAATGTTATGTTTTATATTCTACTGATATTAAAAAGGGGGCTGACGGGAAGGACCCCCAAAAGTAATGTAACTACTTTCATAAGTGCTACTTCAAATGGAAACACAATTTAAAATAATTGTGAACAACCAAACCAAAAAGACATTTTCTTTTACAAATATTGCATATATTGTGACTTTTTGCCTGAATTTTAAGAAGACAGATATTTTGAATACTCTAAATATGACCAGCAGTGTTTCTTCCTTTAAACAGTACATTTTCAGTATGTTCCTTGTTAAGTGAACAATTGAGTCCTTTTTTAGCTAACACTATATTCAAACTTACTTTATAAAGCATTGCTTGCTTCTATTGAAAAAATATTTGACCAATTAATCCTGAAAAATTACAATAGAAAGACTAATTTGTGCAGACAGAGAAAGCTTTTGTTAAACAGTTTTATGTGTTGAGTTTCTTCCTAACACTTCTGTAGTCAAGCAAAAGAGCGAATTCATCTCTTTTATAATGTGTGAAGTTCATGGGGCAGTTTTATGGCTGAATTTGGTGAATTAAGTGTGCAGCTGCTATCTATCTAGATATACTATTTGTACTATCTATACAGATATACTATAGATCCACTATTTAAAGTAAAACCAGAACTTATGATCTGTACCATATAAATTCACAGATTTTTATGTTGCACCTATTCTCTTTTCTTCAACATCTTTGCCTCATCCTGGTTTACATTTCCCAGAGTATGGCAAAGCTTATTCTTGGATGTGAGAGAAAAATTGTTGGGAAATGAGGTATTTCTGCACAATATATGTGAATATATGTGAATATGAGAACAGATATTTATTCATTGACTACATAAAACATGAAAAACAACATGGTGAAGGGATGCTGTGAATAGATATATAAATTCATTAATGACTTTCATTGTACAGTTTTATATAGAAGGTCATATAATAGAGTTAAGTAATTCCCCCTCACTTTCTCTCCCACCTTACACTTCCTTCTTGGTTCTCTTGGTCTTATTCCTTCCTTCCTTCCTTCCTTCCTTCCTTCCTTCCTTCCTTCCTTCCTTCCTTCCTTCCTTCCTTCCTTCCTTCCTTCCTTCCTTCCTTCCT
>RAHM01000329.1:3927-47915 GCA_003713295.1 Parotia lawesii | reverse complement strand
CCTTCCTTCCTTCCTTCCTTCCTTCCTTCCTTCCTTCCTTCCTTCCTTCCTTCTCCTTTTAGCATGGAAAAGAAGAAAAGTTGCTTGTGTTAGTAGATTAAGTTGCATTGGTTGTATGTTTGAATTACATACACTTTAGTAGAATACTGACCTAGTCAGTGTCCCAAGTGGCAGGAATGCATTTTAAAGGTGTCCTATTGACTAATTCTAGAAGAGTAAGTAAGATAGTCTGCATCCTACAAAGGGTTTAAACATGTACAAGAAAACTTTTTAAAGTTACTTTTTTCATTTATCACAATGCGGGAATACAATATTCTTTAGGCTGTTCACTTCACTAGGCTTTTGACAGCAAGTGAAGACAAGTCTTCAACCTATGTAATTCAGGAATAAACCAAACAGGTAGAGATTTTTAGATGAGGTCACTATTCAAGAAAATGTGAAACTGAAGTAATGTGTGCAGAATTATAGATAGCTTCAACTATAGAAAAGATTTCAAACAAGACTTTGGTCATAGCGGTGTGAACAATTTGGGAGACAGGCTTAACTTTCAAGAATAGACTGGATGCACTTAAATATTGGCAGGATGTCATCCTTCAACTGGCACAGAACGTACTAGAAGTTTTTGTAGAATATACATTCAAGTCAATTCCAATTTACAATTGTATTTAGAGTCCAAAATGAATATGAGAGATAGGAGAGAAAAAATGGCCCCTGAAGATATCCCAGGCTTTATGCCCAGATCCTTGAAACAAGTCTTTTACACCTAGGACAGATAATTTTAAGATATTTCAGAAAATGAATGAAGATCTGCCAAAATAGAATGAGGCAGAAATCTTAAATACATTCTAAAACTAGAGACATATGCAACCACTGAAGTATATAGTGTCTGAATAAATTTGGAATAAAAAAGAATGATAGCATTCTTTGTTTTTTCTGTTCTAATCAAGAAAGTGAAGCAAATGAATTTCACTGCTCTTAGCCTTAAGTAGATATTGCACTGAGCTGAAGACACTGCACTACTGAGTGCAGAAACAGAGTCTCTGGAGGTCCTCTTGTCTAAAATCCCTTGCTACAGCAGGAAAACCTGGAGCTGATTGTGTAGATCTGTGTCCAGATGGCTTTTAAATATCTCCAAGGATGTAGGCCCCACCACCTCCTTGAGCAACACGTTCTAGTGTTCAGGAATATCCTACATTTATTTGGTTTAGTACATTAGTTTAAACTAATGAGCATTACAATGTTTTCGAATGAATATTACCGATCTTCCTTTTGAAGCTTGGTGGTGTATCAGCCACAAGCAAACTCTTCACTTGTTAGCTCTTCACTTGTCTGAAACACACATGTGAATAGGAACCTTAATTTTCTTCAAGATGAGATTGATATTGTCTTTATTGAAGTTATATAGATTAGGCTATTAGAAGTATTTCTCCTTTGTTCAATTTTCAGTATGTTCCATGAAACGTTTTTGAAAATGTTTCATTTTAACTATCTGTCATCACTTCTATCAAAACCTTCTTTCATATCTCTAGAATAGGAAATTCCTAACTATTTCAAGTCAGCACTTTTTCAGTCTCTCCTAATTTGAGTTTCATTCTGAAACACAAAAATTCAATCCTTTTATGATCAGGTTGTTTTCTTAGAGGATAAGGGAAGGACTGTGGATGTCATGTACCTGGAATTCAGCACAATATTTGACGCCGTCTCCCACAGTATTCTCCTGGAAAAGTTGGACAGGTACAACCTTTCCTGGGTTAAAAAAAGTAGCTGGGAGGCCAAACACAGAGAGTGGAGGTGAATAGTGTCCCATCCAGTTGGTTACCAGATGTCTTCCCCAGTGATCAGTACTGGGGCCAGTCCTATTTAATATCTTTATTGATTACCTGAAAGAAGGGACTGAGTGAACCCTCACTAAGTTAATGGATGACACCATGTTGGGTGTGAGTGCTGATCTGCTAGAGGGCAAGAAGACTCTGTAGAGGGATTTGAACAAGCTGGATTGATGGGCCAAGGCCAGTGGTATGAGGTTCAATAAGGCCAAGTGTCAGGTCCTGCCCTTGGGTCATAACAACCCCGTGCACTGCTATGGGCTGGGGCAGAGTGGCTGGAAAGAGGCCCAGTGGAAAAGCACCTGAGGGTCCTGGTTAACAGCACTTGACTATGAGCCAGCAGTGTGCCCAGGTGGCCAAGAAGGCCAGTGTCATCCTGGCCTGTATCAGCAATAGTGTGGCCAGCTGGACCAGGGCAGTGATTGTCCCTGGTGCGGTCACACCTTGAGTTCTGTGTCCGGTTCTTGGCCCCTTACTTTAAAAAAGGACATCGAGGTTCTGGAGTATGTTCAAAGGAGGGTAACAAATCTGGTGAAGGGTAAGTCATATGAGGAGCAGCTGAGGGAGCTGGAGTTGTTTAGCCTGGAGAAAAGGAGTCTCAGGGATAACCTTATCACTCTCTACAACTCCCTGAAAGGAGATTGTAGCCAGGTGGGGGTCAACCTCTTCTCCCAGGCGACCACTGACAAGACAAGAAGCTGTACCAGGGGAAGTTCAGGCTGAACATCAGGAATTATTGCTTCATGGAAAGGGTTGGTAAGCATTGGAATGGACTGCCCAGAGAAGTGGTAGAGTCACCAACCATGGACGTGGCACTTAGTGTCATGGTCTGGTTGACAGGGTGGTGGTTTGCCAAAGTTTAGACTCAATGAGCTCAGAGATCTTTTACAGCCTTCTGTAAGAGGTTGTGTATAAAGCACTGAACTGTGAGTAGCACTTGAGATGGATTGGGTTTTTTTTGTATTGTGCCTTCTTTCTTTTCACTTGTGTGAGGAAAATGAGAACATTTGTAAGCCTGGATAAGCAGATGACTTCTCAAAATATTTTTCTGAAAGGTGTGTAATGGCATTTACAATTAGGCTCTGTCATTGGCTTTGATGGAAGCAGAGTTGAGCGAATGCAGCATACTGCACATGCCTCAGCAACTCAACAATTCACCTGTTCCCTTGTCCCATGTTATTCAACACTGCTGTATAATATATGCTGTTATACTGTATCATGCAGTATATCGAAATTCACAAACTGCATAAACTTTGTTCCGGAAAGATCTCTCTTTATACAGTTTTTAATTTGAGTAACCTCTTTCTTTTCTGCTTTTCTTCACTTTCTAGATGCACAACTTTTTCAGGTAAGTTGAAAGAAACTTTAACTGGAGACTTACAAAGTACATGTCCTAGTGATTCAACAAAAAGGATGAAGGAGGTACACCATCAAAAAAGTGAGTCCAGTAACAGCTGATCTGTGCCTCTGGGAACAGGTATCTAGCATACCACACACACATATCCATTTTTCCTTCATGGGGCAAAGGAGACAGTTGTTTGTCTTTTTAAATTATTTTATGAAGAATACTAGTTTTCTAGGGGAAAAGAATACTCTGCCCGTACATCTTTCCTCTGAAACAGTAACTGTGAACATAATGAAATTACAGTGTAACTCCATTTGCATCAGGGTGAGGCATTGACAACTCAGCATTCTTACGGTACTGTAGTGGTATTGTAAAATTGGTGTGCGGGAGCCGGGTAAGCTCCTTTTCATTTATAATAAAATGTGTTTCAATGAGAGATGAAAAAAATGCGCAGGAAGTAGACAGTTTTGGAAAAAAAATCCTACCCAAAAAGTGTTTAATGATTCATAACTTGTCTTTCATGCAAATAAGCAGGGAATGGCAGAGAAAATTATTCCTTGCTGTACTGGTTTGAGCTTTGATACAGTTAATTTTTTCCCTAATAGCTACTATGGGTCTGTGATTTGAGTTTGTGCTGGAAACAGGATTGATAATATAGGGATATTTTCATTACTGCTGAGCAGGGCTTACACAGAGCCAAGGCCTTTGCTGCTCCTCACCCACCCCACCAGCGAGGAGGCTGGGGGTGTGCAAGGAGCTGGGAGGGGGGTCAGGACAACTCACCCCACACCACATGGTGTCACGCTCAGGTTATAAAGCTAGAGAAAGAAGGAAGGAGGGCACATTTGGAGTCATGGTGTTTGTCTTCCCAAGTCACCATGAGGCCTAAGGGGGCCCTGCTGTCCTGGAGATGGCTGAACACCTGCCTGCCCATGGAAACTGGTAAACAAATTCCTTGTTTTGCTTTGGTTGCATGTAAGACTTTTGCTTCTCCCTACTAAACAGTCTTTCTCTCCACTCAAGATTTTTCTAGCTTTTACCCCTCCAATTGTCTCCCTCATACCACCAGGGGAGAGGCTGTGGGATGCTTGGTTGCTGGGTGATGTTAAACCACAACACTTGCATTTTAACAGAATTTACTGTATTCACTGCTGATGATCTTTTTACATGTCATAAAACAGGTGCTCACTTAGAAAAGCTTCTCTGTATTATGCAATTACTTTTCTCATTTTCCTATAACAAAATAATCTCCAGCTTGTGGTAGCACTGAGTTGTCATAGACTACTACTTTGACAACAAGTGTACTTTCAAGCGATACTGAAAGGCCCATAGTCTTTGCACTCATCATATCTGCTCCTTTCCCCTTACTTTCTTTAGTGCTTCTTTCAGCTTGTATTAATTGCTCATAATTTAGATACTTTCATAAGGTGTGTTTTGTTCTATTCCTGGTGCTAGTGTTTTATCTTCCCTTGCATTTTCTATTTTTAACCTCCGTGTGTACAGTTTGGCCTGTGAAAGGTTTACAGTGGTGATTGCAGGAGGAAGCTAACCTTAGCTGGAATATCTAGATTTTAGTCTGCTGTAAATATGTATGAAACATAACTAAACATTACTTTCGTTTTTGAGATTGTTTTTACAAATTTCTGAAGACAGAATTAATGTCTTGAATCATATTAGCAAGAATTAATGTCTTGAATCATATTAGCTAGCTTTCCTTTCATATTTTCTTCCGTATACAACTCATTTAAATGAGCAAGTAAAAAGGTTATGTACACTGGTTGTCATATGTGTATCTCCCACTTTGGACAGCTCAAGGTGGCCTGGTGACCTACTGCATGTGGTTTCCATGTTGCGGAATACAGAGAAGGAACCTGTAAAGATTTTTGCAGCTTGAGTAATGAAAGGTTTGGTTTTTATCTGGGTGACAGTGCACAGTGGTCAGCAAAATAGTTCTTTTACAAAAAAAAAATTCAGCTGAACAATGGTGACCTTCAAATGAAGTGTTACTGATAACATCAGACATGTTTTCAAATGAACTAAAGTCTCTTAGGATGCTGTATCCAGCTGTTGTGAAGCAAATAAGTGAAGCAGGTAATATATTTTTCTTCTCTCCTTTTTTATACATTATATGTTTTGCATTATGGCAGCTCATTAACATTTTATTTCAAAGAGAAAATGGAAAGTGATGGTAACTAGGGTTTGAGTTCAGAAAGTACAGAGGCACAAAAATAACGATGAGGAAATATTGAATTAAAAAGGGATTTTAGGATCCTTCTTTGGCAAGTGATCCACATTGGTGCTGTGAAGGTAATGCGAAGGTGGAATGAAGATATTAATACATTAAAGTGGAGCCCATGTGATGTGGCCTACTGTAGAAACCCTAGTAGATCTTAAAGAACTCCTTTTTTGTAACAGTGTATTCTACCTTAGTGAAGCAAAGAACTGTTTTCCTGCTCAGCTTGAAATTTCTATCCATTCTTGAAGAGAACAATTAACCCAGTATTTGGTGCCTGTTAGTTTCACCAGAAGGATGAACATTCTAGTTAAGCCTTGTCCCGGTTTGAAAGACAGGTGTCTGTCAAGGAAGGCAGGAGCCTCCCCTGAAATGGAAAATGCAACCCCCTTCCCTCCGAATTATTATAATTTTGAAATTAAGGGGCTTTCAGGCAAAGATATGAGGGGTGGGAATAACAGTTCTTTACTAATATATATATATATGTACGACAAGGCAAACAAATAACAATAACTATGGCAGTAACAGCAAACAGAACCACAAACCCAGTGCCGGCCTCTCTCGGCTGTCGGGCCCTTTCCCGTTGGTGCAGTTCCGCTCACAGCCGGCAGGGGCGCTGGCGGCTCCCGGTGAGCAGGGCGGGTGCGATGGTTCCCCCGCGGCTGCAGGGGGCGCTCCGGAGCGAGCTCGGGGAGCACGCGGTGATGGCGGCTCGGGGTCCCGGAAGGGATGGACGAAAAAACTTCACAAACCCTCTGGGTGGCTGATCCCGGTGCCCGGCCAGACCCTCTGGAGCAGCAGGCTGGAACAGCAGAGACAAGCACAGATCCTGGGTGGCAGACGAGGTGTATCAAACTCCGGGGCTGCAGTGGGAGCTCTGGGAGGTCTCAGCCGGCAAAGGGTGTGCAGGGTTATAGTGCAGCGAAGGATCCAAGCGGCAGCGGAGGCAGAACGGCTGCAGCCCGGCTCCCAGCAGGGCAGGGAAAGGTGGGCTTGGGAATCGTGGGTTTCTCCAGTAGAAGGAAAACAGCCGAAAACCAGGAACCTCCAGCTGTGACCAACTCCTTCTGAACACTGCCTGCACCAGCAGCCCCGCCGCCCCCACCCCCCAGGTGAAAGACAAGTAGCTAGCTGGACCCCCGCCCTCTGTGGCCAGCTCTTTTGTTCGTCTTAAGCATGTAGCAATCTGACCCCCTGGCAACATATATGGGGAAAATTCTGTAAGAGAAAAAGAAAAACAGGAGAACTCCTAAAACCCCCAACAAGCCTACAGCCTGAAGACTGCTGAGCTAGAATTTATACCCATGCAGCTCCCCATATGCTCCTTTTCCATCTCTGCTCTATTGTAGCAAATTTGTGTTGCTGCCCTTATTCTTTAGCACCTTAGCACTTTAGCACTCCTATATATGGCTACACTTCATGACTGCTAGAACTGTAGTCACAATAAAAGCAGATTCCTGGCTTCTTCTGACTACTCAAAATATCAGTGCAGCGGTCAGCTTCCTAAAATGGAATATCATTTTCCATCTGTCTGATCTCATTCACTCTGTTGTCACGACTAAAATAATGGTGTGACGCTAAGGTCTCGTCACAGGTTTTTTGGAATAAGTGAATTGAATCCTGTGGTGGGATGACCCTGGCTAGACACCAGGTGTCCACCAAAGCTGCTCTGTCACTGCCCTCCTTAGCTGGACAGGAGAGAGAAAATATAGTGAAAGGTTCATGGATCAAGACAGGGGCAGATCACTCACTAATTGCCATCATGAGCAAAACAGCCTTGGGAAATAAATTGAATTTATTACTAGTGGAATCAGAGTAGGATAATGAGAAGTAAACCCAAATCTTATAAACCTTTCCCCCCACCTCTCCCTTCTTCATTGGCTAAACTTCATTCCCCATTTTCTCTACCTCTTCACTCCCAGAAGCACAGGGAGATGGGGAATGGGGGCTGCAGTCAGTTCATCACATGTTGTCCCTGCCACTCCTTCCCCCTCAGTGGGAGGACTCCTCACACTGTTCCCCTGCTCCAGTACAGGGTCCCTCCCATGGGAGACAGTCCTCCATGAACTGCTTCAGTGTGCGCTCTTCCCATCGGCCGAAGCTCTTCATGAACTGCTCCAGCATGGTTCCTTTCCATAGGGTGCAGTCCTTCAGAAACAGACCACTCCATCATGGTTCCGCTGTGGGATCTGAAGTCCTGCCAGCAAACCTGCTCCAGTGTGGGTTCCTCTATCCATGGGGCCACAAATGCTCCCAGGAGCTTGCTCCAGTGCAGGCTGTGCACGGCGTCACATCCTACTTTGAGTGTCCACTTGCTCCGGCCTGGTGTCCTCTGTGGGCTGCAGAGGCACAGCTACCTCACCATTGTCTTCATCAAAGGCTGTAGGGGAATCTCTGTTCTGGTGCCTGGAGCACCTCCTCCCACTCCGTCACTGACCTTGGTGTCTGCAGGGTTGTTCCTCTCACATGTTCTCACTCCCGTCTTCTGTGTCTGCAGCTGTTGTTGTGCTGTAACTTTTCCCCCCTTCTTAAATCCATTACCCCAGAGTTGCCACCACCACTGTTGCTGATTGGCTCAGCCTTGGCTAGTGGCAGGTCTGGCTTGGACCTGGTTGTCACGGGCTGCATTGGACATGGCAGAAACTTTTAGCAGCTTCTCACAGTAACTTACTCTATAGTGTGTGTGTGTGCACTCATGTGTGAATGCCACCCTCCCTTATTTTAGGTTTTAAAAGTCTAAGTTCTTCACATTATTTTTTGCATGGACAGTTATACAAGGGTGAATGGCACACAGTCTCATTTAGAGTATTCGCTTTTCACTCCGATTAGATCTGTTCAATAAGTTTTTTAGGGTATATAAGGCAGTGCAGTCATAGATTAAACTAAAACCTACATTATCTTTTTGGGGTTTTAATGCCTTAAATAATTAAAGTACATTTAATGCTTAGAAGTAAGACTTGAAAAGTTATGGTAAATTGAGAAATTCTTTTTTATTAGCTGACGTATTTAGCATGAATGCTTAAACTGTTCAGATGTAGATACTAGGTTGACAGGTGGGATTTTTTTTAGGTATAGGACAACCTATCAGGGAATGCAAACCAGCCCATGTTCACTGCAGTCTTCAGGCAGATATAATTTAGGGAGGAAGGAGCAGTGCGGGAAAAAACCACCAAAACCAAAACAAACCAAGAACACCTCCTAGGATTTCTGTTTCCTTATTTCAGGAGAAAAATCATGCTAATCAAAAATTTGGGTGCTGGAATAAACTTGACCAAAGACAAGTTAGACAGCCGATAACTGGCAAGAAGATAAAGGATATATGTTTGGTTAATAAATCCCATCTCTGAACTCCTCCTTATGGATAACACCTCCACATGTATGTAACATGTTAAATGAATGTATCTATAAAACACACACATACACACTCTCCATGCCACTGTATACTCAGTCTATTAACATTTCCAAAGCACTTGTCACATCACTGTCTAAAATTTTATGAAATTAAAACACCACTATAAATATTTCAAAAGTTGTAATTAATTGTCCTTATGCCAGACAAAATGATAAGCTTTGTTTTCTAAAGAAAAATGATTGTTGCATTCCTGCTCTCCTTTTAGTGAATCACTGCTGTTTTATAATCCTACTTTATTGCTTTCACTCAGGCCCTTTGGGAAAGCTTGAGTGATGAAGCAGGTCTTACAAAATAATCTAAAGATTGTAAGGTGATGGCTTTTCTTAGATCTAGTTCTAGAAGATATTTCAGAATCTTGGACCTATGTTTAGCTGTTATGTGTAGTGTACTTGTTAATCACAGCAGTAATAGCCACAGACAAAAGCCTTGAATCTGTGCCAAAGCAGTGCACTGCAACAACTGAGACCTTCAGTTTGTGAGAAATAAAGCACAAAAAAAACCCCAAAAAACCCTTCATATGTTTCCCAAATGGTTCCTTTCCCAAAGTGTAAAAAACTTACTTATGAAAGTTTTCTTCTTTCCCGTCTTTTAAGAAACTCCTCCATCACTATCACCCAAAGACACATGAAATATTCCTATTCAAAACACGATAACTTCTTAACTTTCTGGAACAATTCATCTAAGATCATGCTTCTTTCCAATCACAACGATAAATGCAGTTCATCCAGTTTTCTTTTTTCATTCATTCTGGTTTTGGGTGGGATTTTGCCACAGTCTTCAGCCAAGTCCTTTGCTTCTTTTCCTTTACTGTGGAGGGCTCAGCAGCAGAGTGTTCTGTTCACAGAAAAACAACTGTCTTGCTCCTCTACCTCACTAATTTCATTTTCACACCCTCCTAATGTGTCAGATAGATTCATAGAATCAGAGAATGGTGTAGGTTGGAAGGGACTTTAAAGATCATCCAGTTCCTACACCCCTTCCATTGACAGAAACACCTCCCACTAGACCAGGCTGTGCAAAACCCAGCCTGACCTTGAACACTTCTGGGGATGGGGCATCCATAATTTCTCTGAGCAACCTGCTCCAGTGCCTCACCACTCTCACAGTAAAGAATTTCTTCCTGGTATCTAATCTAAACCTACTCTCTTTCAGTTTGAAGCCATTCCCTCTTGTCCTGTCACTATATGCTCTTGCATGTAGAGTCTCTCTCCATCTCTTTTGTAGTGTCCCTTTGGATAGCTAATCAATTAATTCAGCATAAAAACCTCAGTGGTGCTGAATTGAGGTGGACAAAGCAGAATAATGCCATGAAATAATAAGTTAGAAGATCCCCAAACAAAATGCTTACAACCTCTAGCATCACACCACAAATGCAAAAAGCTGATTAATTGCTACATTATAGAGTAATCAAAGGGTTACATTTATGAGTATATATTATACCCACTATAGAATTTACCACACATTATAATATTTTCTGAAAAATTGTGTGGAGTATTAGTCCATGCAATCTTGTGTGATATGCAGAGTATGCACTGCTGGTTTTCACTACAGCCTCATCTGTGTTACAACGCACCCCAGAAGATGAGGGTAAACTTAGGTTCTTTTTAATAGATCCCTTGGGGCAGATCAGAATGAAACAGCACTGAAAACTCAGCAGATATATACATATATATATAAGTTCTATTTCACAATAATCTAGTTGCAATGGAAAGGAGGTTATTATTGGCTATTATTATGTGTAGTAATATAACAATATAAAAGCATAAAAACAACACTTACAAAAATGTGTAAGAGAAAGAAAGAAAGAGGAAGGATAAGAGTAGAAAAATATCACTATCCCTGGATCCAGCAACAGCTTTGATTATTGCAGTTTCCAAGTCCACTGGTCGAAGTGACGGTCACAGTCTTGATCTGTCAGATATGGGGGAAGCCCATGAAACACAGAGCTCAATGGGTTAACATACATTCAGATTTATGTGGGATGTAGGTATGCCCAGGTACCTCCCTTTGGCAGACGGGAGTTTTACGCCATCTGATGGAGCACTGTGGACAACGCTCAGTCCCCTGGTGAAAGGCCCTAAAAATGAGTCTGGGGGCACTTTGGAGGTCTTTGGTGGTCTATGACACCTTCTAAAACAAGACAGCTGCCTCTCATATCAGTGTAATTGAGCCAGTTATGCCTCACCAGAAGGGATGGATACCCTCAGGCCTACGTGTGAATGTCCCAGTATCTCCCCAGGGAGCTTTACACCCAAGCTGGTCGTGTAAGGGAGAACATTGGTGTGTTAAAAAGCAGTACTGTACCTCAGCATGGTCTGCTTCTTACTTGCCTTCTCCCTTATCTGGATCAAAACCCGGCTTGTAGCCTCCAGTGGTGGGTGTTCATCTGCTCTGTCTGATGAGTATCAGAGGTTTCACTACCACACAAAAAACTCTCCTCCTCCTCTTCTTTTGGGGGCAGGGGATGCAAACCTGGCCTCAGCAAAGCACCCATTGCTTTTGCACATTGACAATTGTTTGAGTCATTAACCATTAATGTTTCAGTTTCTCACAATCTGTGGTATTAATTAAGTTCTGACCTGCTTCTGTCATTTGGACTCTGCAGTTTTTCATGTTGTGAAACTCCAAATCCTGGTTCTAGATCGGTTTTGGCCCATGAGTTTCTACTGGCTTTCATAAGTCATTCAGCTTCCAGAAAAGCACACCCATATGCTTCTCTTCCTCCAAGGACCAGTAGGTAGTTGCATTTTAATACACATGCGTAGTTATTGTCTTCAAACAGCAGAGTGTGAACCACTCACTTTCTCTTATACGTTTGGCAGTATGACAGTATTCAAATGGCAATGAAAGTGTTTTGAAGAACAGGTACATTGCACTAAAGAGGGAGGTTTACATGAACTGACACTGTTAGTTACCTGGGAGTTGGTTTATGCATTGTTTATTTCTCAGGGATGAAACCCTTTCTCTTGTGTGAGACTCTTCACAGATGATAAGGGCTTTTTCATGCAGAAACAGTCATATGGATGCCTGCACAATCACACATGAAAGCTATCTTTCTGCTAACTCCTGTCTGCTCCAGTGGATTCTAGTTTCTAATTGTTCCGATAATTATCTATCTCACAGGAAACAAATGAAACACGATAAAATCCTTTTATTTTGGTAAGAAAACCAAGTCTGTACAAAGACATTTTATTCTAAAGAAGAAATACAGTAGTTGAAAATAGGATAAGAAATGTCTAAAAAATATGTCAATCAAAAGCATCAACTGGATTGTATCAGCACCTTAAGCAGTTTTTGTTTCTAGAGAAGGAATCCTGAATCCAAAGTGCTCCATTAGGATCAGAAAACAACCTGGCAGTATGAAAAATCTGGGTCTGGAGATCATGATAAGGAAAGATGGTGAACAAAGAGATGCTGTCTAGAGTCTTATGATGAACAAGTTCTTTTTAATTTGTTTGCTTGCTTGCTTGGGGTTTCTTTTGCTATGTTTTGTTTTTATGTTGTACAATTTAGTCAGCTGGTCCAAACCATCAAATTATTTTGCTTTCTGGTGTGAAATCTGTGTCTTAATTTACCCTGTGGGACCTGTCTTGTGCCACAATAAGGTACTATTATCTGACTGCCCCGTCTAAGTGGTGGGACTGGGGAACAGCAGGCTCAGGAGACATCTTGCCAATGTATCTAAATACCTGAAGAGGTAAAGTGAAGAGGACAGAGCCAGGCCTCTTCCAGCAGTGGGTGGAAACAGAAGAGGCAATGTGAATAGACTGAAACACAGGAGGTTTCCTCTGGACACTGGGAAACCTTTTGAACTTTGAGGGTGATTGAACACTAGCACGGGCTGCTCAGAGAGGTGGTGGACTCTCCATCTTTTGAAATATTCAGAATTTGTCTGGACAGTTGCTTTGAGTGCTTGGATAGGAGGATTGGACAAGGTAAACTTCAGTGATTGTTTCCAGCCTCAAGTATTAAAAGATCCTCTGTAATGGAAAGAGAATCAACCCTGGGATCACTGGGGACTGAGCAGAGTATCCTGCAAGCCAGAGGGTCATATCAGAAAGAAAACACACTGATAAATCTTTCTTTTTTTTTTTTAACTCTTTCCTTCAGTTTGGGCATCTTTTGACAGTCTGTAGAGAGGTCACAAAAGGAATAGAGTTCAGTGTACTTTAATTTCAGAGCTCTAGTCAGTTTTGGGTTTGGTCATCCTCCCAGTTGTAGAAATGCTTATGTGTGTATATCAAATCTATGAATTGCACACTCCAGCTTATGGAAATGGGACATCCAGTTTCAAATCTGGGGTGAAGAAGGTCTTGAAATGACCTCTTTGTATTTATCTGTTCCCTATTAACTGTAAGCTAAGAATGGGAAATTTTTCCTTTGATTAACTAATAGAAATGATTATTGTGTAGTTCATATGCATTGGTGATTTCTACAGCTCATCTCATTTATTAATGTCAAGAAAGGAAGAATAGTTTGCCAGTAGTATTCCTGGAGCTCTGAAAGCTGCCAATCTTGCCAGCACTTCACAAATACTTCCAGAAGTTGATAAATATTTTTTTTTCTTTCTTATACTGACAAGATGCTGCAGTGAATGTCAAGGTAATGATAAGCATAAAAAGCCTGGATACAATAAAAAATTTCTTGTAGCCTTACTGTTTGAAAAACTCCAGCTGGTTAGGTTGGCTTTAGTTTAATTTCCAATGTCTAAGTATTCCTTGCCTACTCAAATAATTCATTGACTAGTTTCATTAAAATTGGATAGAGATAAGCACATCACAAAGATAAACAAATTTTATATGAAACTAGAGAGCAAAACTGTGGGGAGTGAACTAAGGCACTCCAACAGTAGGAAAAGCAGTACTGTGAATGCATACAGTTTAAACACAGGAAAAATATCCAAACACAGCTAATGCTTCAGTCAGAGCCAGCCACTGAATAAGAGACACAAACCTGCAGATGAAATGACTACACGTGTTTTGGTTCCCAGAGAATTACTTGTGGAGCACAAGATTAAGTCAAAATCCATCATTTTGCCCATTTAAAAAAAAAATCCAAACCAAACAAAAGCTAAACAAAAAACCTGACTTGCCTCGTCCCAACCCCTGCCCCACAAAAAAAGGCAAAATAAAAGAAACCCCTCGCCCTCAAAAAACTCCAAAACAGAAGAATAAACCTACCAACAATCTGATTCATTAACTTTGGGAGACTTTTAATACTTTTGGAATTTTGAACAGAAATTTGGATTTTGGCAGTCTGATGGAGCAAGTTCACAGAAATTATTAAAAAACATTTACTGACAGAATGCACGAAATAGTAGGATGAGAGACCAGCAACTGACTTGGGAGATAAGATGGCTGGAGAAAGGGGGGCTGATGGGATAGGGGACTTCTGGCAGGAATATAGGCAGGAAACCTGCCACTTATGGCTGAAGGAACAAGAGAGAAAAGGCTTAAGGAAACCTGGATCAAACAAAACTTGAGTATGGGTGAAGCAGCTGTAAAACTTCTTTTTATTCTGACTTTTCAGGTGTTTGATTTGTTCCCTTTCCTAATATTTTAAAAGTTAGATTTAGGGTTCCAGAAGGCAATGGCTAATGGAGAACCAATTGAATGTATGTGTACAAATTGCTTTGGTTCATCCTAGTTATAGAAACAGCAGATTCATAAACCAAGATTTTAACTAACACCTGGCTGCCAGAATAAAGTAAAAATAGATATTGTCACATGATGCTGTTTCAGGCACAGAAGCTGTTCAGGGACACTCTAGTACACTATATGTTTGCGTACTGAATTAAAAGATATTTTTGTTCTCTTTCCTTATATTTCTTTCCTTAAAAATCATAATTTTAAAATGATTTTATAATTTGAAAGAAGTCTTTCTTTAAAGGCCTTTGAAATGTCCTTTAAAATAAAATGGTGCAAAACTGACTGTGTATGCACTAAAATTAAACAATCTGTGTGCCCAAACCAGAAGATATGAGCATGGACTACAGATGATGCAGTGTCACTTGATTCAAACTTAATTTTTGCATCAAGTTTTGATATTTTGGCATGAATTCCATGTAATACATATGGATTGCTATGATCTTACTTTTAGAATTGGAGATAAGCTTATTTTGACATTGCTTCACTTCTGGAACACTGCTCAGTAGCGCAGAGTTATCCAGGCAGCCCACACAGCACTGGCAGGAGAGTTTCCTCTGAACTCCTCAAGAGCCATGTCTAGTGAATGCCCCAACACAAAAGGCCTGAGTGCAAGCCAGCCGTGATATCAGTTTGTTGGGGTTTTTTGCGCATAAATCACTTCTTTGTACACACTGTAGAAACAGTACAACAGGAATGAAGGACTGTGGTATTTTTTCTCCTTGTCAATCCTAGTGAACTGAAGCAGATTGTTGTCTTTTGTAGTAACTTTAGATTTCTGCGCTATTGTGCGAAAAGGTGGTAGGCAAAATCATGATGGATTTCTTTTTAAATTTTATTACTACTTTGTCAACTCTGTTCTGCTGTTTTTTATGTTATATCCCTCAGGCAATAAATACTAATGCTGTTTTAAACCATGATAAGAAAATCAATCCATGAGTTATTTTTTCATCTGTTGTTTTGCAGTACCTATACAAGAAGTTAAAACTTGTCCCAGGACTTTACTTTCTGGTGATACTACAGCAATTAATGATTAACCAGGTCATTCAAGGCAAAACTCTGCAAGTGATGTGTTATTTATATGTGTCCTGAAATATTTGGCATACCATTTGACTGTAAGCATGTTACGTTACAGGCATTATGAAAGATTTAATTACAAACTTCACTTATATATAAAATTAAATTTTGTCACTAGTTGCTTAAAACTTTTTTTTTTCTTTTCTGAAGAACTTGCTAATATTTTCCCTGGAAACAAGTTTGATGAGGCTTTGGTCAACCTGACCAAAGGGAGGTGTCAGGGAGTTTCAACAAGATGATCTTTAAGGTCCCTACAAAATCAAACCAAACCAAACCAAACCAAACCAAACCAAACCAAACCAAACCAAACCATTCTATGAAGCTGTGACTCTCTGTGCTACTAAATATTATTTAAAATTAATTCATGAAGTTTTGAAAATGCACTTAGGTGAATTCTTGAAAACTTACTGATGTATGTTCTCCTCATGGTACTATCAGTCATGCTGTGCTGGCCTGAACAGTTCTCTGGTGCTCTGACTGGCTGGTAATCCTTATCACTTCTAAACCTTTCCCTAAAGTGAGGAGCATGGTGCGCCACTGTGATAAAACGTTTGTGTGAATGTTTTTTTATCAGACAGTATTGTTGAGGAATTTTTGCAGGAAAATGGACACTGGCAATGCACAACCCAGCTTTCTCAGCTTTCTCAGCTTTCCCAGCATTGAGAATGCACAATCCAGCTTTCCCAGCATTGAATCAAGCTGAGTAAAGGATATGCTATCTTTGATAACACCATGGAGGAAAGAAGAGAAACAACCCAAGGATGGAGGAAAGAAGAGAAACAACTCAAGGATATGAAATAAAGATGTATTGACCACAGCATAATAGAGATATAGTTGAAGAATTGCTGAAACAATAAGGTAGTTCAGTAATGAAAGGACTATAGTTTAGGAACTGCTGAAACAATAATTTAGTTCAAACAAGATTGATACATTATGCTGAACAGAAAGGATGTGAGAAATTGAAATATGGAGGGTAGTTGTCACAGCAAGTGTCCAATCAAAAGTTTAGACGTAACATGCTAACAGTAGTGAGCATCCAATCATTATGCTTCCTTTTTGACCGAACGATGTTCGAACCATTACGTATTCAGAACTGAAAATGCTATATAAGTGTATACCCTTCTGATAATAAATGGCTTCACATGATCATATTGATTGCTGTGTGATGTCCCGTTCTTTCGCCTCCGCACAGTATGATCTTTGAGATGACTTGAGGAACCTGTCTGTATTTGGTGAGGAGATTTACACTTTGCCCACCTTACTCTTTCTCAAGAGGCAGAAAATGTAATGGCAAATATCTTTCTACTAAAAGACAACATTAAGAAGAATTTTTCATAAATTTCCTTTGACATTTTTCTGTCCACATTCTTAAACCCCATAAATTTACAGAGGCAGAATGATCCCTGAGAAGAAAGTAAAGTCCATAATGATCTGAAAACCCATTAAACATTTAGGGGTGAGAATATTTTATTTTGACATTTATGTGCAGTGTTGTAACAAAGAGAAAATAATAGGTAGGTGCTCATTCCCATTTATGGGGATCATGTCCCCTTATGGAAATATTGCTATTACCAGATGAGGAATTTATCTGTACTTTAACAGTTACACATCTCCTTTTTCTTCCTGTGGAAGTGCACTTCAGAATGTGGAATATATCAGAAAATTGAATTTCTTCTCAGTGGTACCAAGATAAAAACTGCGATGTCTTTTGAGTGTAAGAATTTATGTTCTTTCCCTGAGTATTGCAGTGCTGATGGCTTGGAACTGGTCTTGGTGCTATGACTCCATATTAATCAACCCTCTTATTCCTGTCTTGTTTAATCAAGTACTTCATGTACAGTTTTTTGAGCTCTACTACCTTTCTACATCTTGAATCAATCAAATGCTGACTGGCTCTTATGTTAAGCAAATTAAATTCCAGATTCCCACAGCCTTTGCTAGATTATTCTGCCATGGAAAAAATTTTACCATTTATAGAACTTGATTGAAAACACATAGTTGCGTAGCTCTAATCGCTAAAACTTATACAGTGCATAAACCAATCTCCAGGTAGTGTTTCATACATTGAAGTAGCACTTCTTTTTATAGAATCATATAGAATTTTTTCAACAATTATTTTTTCCTATTATTGAAAAATATGTTTTAAAATATGCTCTGTACATTTTAGTCACTGCTAAATGGCAGTTGATATGGACAAGTGAGAATTTTGGTCTTTAATTTTTTCACTTAATTTCACTGTAATTATTCTTTCTTCCTTTTACTCTGTAGGCATAAATCTGAATCGTCTGGAGAAATAAATTATGGGAAGTAGTATGATTTGAATTTATTCAGGCTGTTTTCTAATATACAACATGAAATTCCTTTAAATATGTTTTCACTTTATCTATAAATCAAACTGTAATTGTTTACATGCAGATTTTTTTAACACTACTGCTACTGGCAGAGTAGCTAGAATAAACTCCCTGAGACAGTCCTTCTAGAAATAAAATATGTATTTTAATTTAATCTTTTGCTAGCTTGGAAATTTTTTTTTGAGAAAAAATCTGAAAATACAAACTCAGTCAACTTTTTTTTTTTGTCAATGAGAATCTTTTAGACAAGAGAGGAGCAGCTAAAAAAGAAATGCAGAAAATAAATGGAAGTTGTTTATTTTGTGATTACAAATGGTTCTGAAAAACCATAGAAAAGGAGTAATGGGAAAAACGTGCACTTGCAGTATAACTCTTCACTCTACATAAACTTCACAGAGGATTAATACAAAGTTGTTTTAAATTCATCTGTAGTTGTTCCGTTCTATCAAAGAGCTCCCATACTCCAAGGATCTCCTGAAAAAGTGATTCTTCAAGGTGGCTTTGAGCCCAAGATGTCCTGAGCCTTCATGAAAGCCGAAGGAATTGCTATATATATAAGGGCATTATAATTTTGTTAGTTTAAATATATTATTTATGTAGAATGAGTTTAATTAATAAAGTCATTGGCTTTGAGTCAACATATGTTTAAACTGTCTGCTCACTCCCTAAAGACCTATGAATATTCTAAGAATTTAATCTTTCAGAGAGGTAAGCAGACAAACAAACTTTTTTATTCTTCTGTTCCCAGTTAGCAGTCCTTCACATCTGTCTAAAATGATTTAATCTGTACATGAATTTTGTTGGGTTTCTTAATTTTATTTTTTGTTCAGATGTAGTAGCAGTGGGTACTGAAAAATATCCATTGGAAGGTCAACTCTCATTTAACAGGCTGGCTCTGTTCTGTTCCATCTCCATCCCTTACTTTCATTAAGGGCATTTTTTAAATCACTCTCCTGATCATTATTCATGTGGAAACTTTTCTACTGCTTTCCTCAGAGTCTGGTGGTGTTTTTTAGTATAAGGCTGTTACCAAAGGAGTTTGAAAGAGAATTTTACTACTTGAAACAGACTGGGAACCAATATGTAATCCTGGAGGGCGTATGAGGATTGCTTTTGGAATAGTCCTCCATCTGGGTTTTATTAGCTTACTTTAAACCGTGTTTGACCCGTGGGTAGGTTCAGTGAAATAATGGCTTCCAAAATATACTGTACACTTTTTTTCCCCCTTTTTTTCATTCCACAACATGGACTGAAGAGGCGGGAATGGAATTCCTGTTCTATCTGCATCATCTCCATAGACATTCAACACCCTTAAACATGGCCTTGAATTTTTTGCAACATTGTTGATATATCTGGGCATAAAACACAGGGCAGTTCAGCATAATAGAAATTATTCCAGACACGATGTTTCAAGTCCAGAATCTAACTTGAGCCTCTGCCATGAGAGTTTACCTTGAATTCCTCTGTTTCTTCCCATAGTAGGGCTTTATTGCAATTCTCTTCCGGGTCCTGAGCAGGAATGTCTTTACTAATTTTGGAAAAGTTTTTGAAGTGCTTGAAGATAGGCACCTCATTATGTTTCTGCACTAGAGATCCAAAGAGATGCATTTAAATTGTAAGTCCCAAACCTAATACAAATTAATTTGCGATATATTTGTGGGGAAAATAAAATAGTAGCTTTTTTTTATTATGCATAATTATTATGCATAATTCTCACACTCACACTCTGTCTCTTTCAGTGTCCCTCTCACTCACCCATTTCTCTATGGGCTGTCTAGTGGTTCTTGCTGAAAGGCTCTTGTGTTCCTACCAGTGTGGTAGGAAGGATGGGCCTAGCAGGGTACATGGCAGAACTCCAGACCATCTCTATGTAAAGATAACTACACCAGTGAAATTCTTTAGATTTGTGCATTGTAGGCTACATTTCATTAAGTGCCTGGTCTCCTTCAGATACAGCAGACTGGAATATGTAGAAGAGAGACAGAAAATGGCTAGTTTCAAATGCACAGCTAAGTGTTTGCCTAATACTTGCTACTGCAAAAGTGGGCTGGAATAGTGCCTAAAACTCTATAAATTTACCCTTGTTCAAATTTCAGCATGAACAGTAAGTAGGCATATGACTCATCAGTAGTGACTGCAGTGTGGACTACAACAAATAAGAAAAAAAGGATTTTAGTCTTGAAAAAAGAGTAGTTAATAAATAAATCAAAATGGGTTTATTACCTGTTCTTTCAGCTTTATTTTAATAGTACTTGCATAATTTTTTTCAACTTGCATCCTAGAAGATGATCACAATTCAGCTTTAAAATTCTAAAGAACTTATCATGTCTTAATAAATGACAATACATAGTTTTTCTGTTCTCAGTTGAGATAATTTCTTTTTTTATTTTCTTTTTTTCAGCAGTCCTATTGAACCTTTCCGTTTCCTTGGCAGATGAATAATGACAGGCCAATGAGATGAACACTGGAAATTCAGAAAACAAACTTTTCATTTGAATAATTTAAACTGTACAGAAATTACATGATATATGTCTTTGCTTTAACCTTTTAGACTTTGGTGATTGATATTGCAATATCAGTACACTGATGATAAAATAATTGCTTTAATTTTTATGCTCTTCTTGCCAGTCACAGCTCAGCAAAGTCCTTAAACTTCATTCAAGTCCTTAAACAACATTTAAATCCTTCCTAGTGGCATGTCTCCTTTTCAGTCTTTCAGACTTCTTCAGTTCAACAGAACAAAGTTTTTGGCTGATGTCTAAGGTAATGCCTTAAAAAAAGTGATAAAATACTCTAAATGGTACTTAGAGTACCACTTAGATGTCTAAGTATCCCCCAGTGCACTTGGTACGAACAACATTGTTTGAATGATAGCTCATATATGTCACTTCCATATTTCCAGTACCATTAAGGCTCCGATTACCAAGCAAACACACACTCAACATTGTCAGTGGTTAAGCTACTCCGCTTCATAGGTATCACCCTATTCTTGTCCTAACTTGAGAAGATTTCAACACAATCAATTGTGTAACCTAGGGCTACAGTGTTATATTACCCAATTAACAAAAAGTGTTTTTCCATGTCAAAGTCGTGGATACGGTATTTTCTTGTTTTCCTGATGATACCTGGGAATATTGTAAGCCAACTGTTGTTTTGGAGGTCAACTTCCTTTGTTTTTGTGATGCTTCCTTTACCAGAAATTTTGAAATGGTCAAAGGTCCTCCCCCCCTGTCCTGACATGAATGTGAAACATCTAGAGCAGATTTTTATACTGCCTTAAATATTGTGCAGTCATTGACATTTGTGTAAATGAGCACAAAGCATTCCCAAGTTGGAAAGACCATTTCACATAAATTTTTCATAGATATAAAAAGGTACTCAGCGGGCAAGGGTTTGGCTGCTGAAAGCTAGCTTATGTTTGCTTTCAAGGCTGTGTTTAACTCCACTGTTTACTATAAAACATGCTTTTCACTCTCCTTAAAGCTGATGTGGAAGTGCTTGCCTTACTAATGTATGACCTTGTGCTTTGGAGATTCACATAATTAGTGAGAGCAGCCTGCTCATCCATGACAGACAAAAACTCACCTTGACAAGAACAAGGGGATTCTTTCTGTCCATTCTGAGTGTTTGATGCCACGGATCAGGCTGACCCCTATTATCACATCTCTGCCTGCCTGATGTTTAGACATTAAGTCAGTGCAAAGCCAATTGACCCACTGCAGCTTGGAGGAAGGCATTGTGGACAGCTGGGATTTGCAGCACATCAAGCATGTATGTTGGTGTTTAGTTTTCAGAGACCATAGCAGAGGCTGCAAGCCTCTCAGTTGTGGAAAGAAGCACAAAAAATAACACACATTCATAGATTTTAACTATGAGGACTGAAATGGACTATTATTAACTGATTTTAAGTAAAAAATGTCTTCAGCGCCTTACTTTCTTAAAGTTTCTGTATAGAGTTCTGCCTCTCTCCCTGTCACTGTGCACTTCTGAGGGAAGAAAGGCATTAAGATAGATCTTTAGGAAAGTAAATCCATAGCACTTTTCTGCTGCAGTCTACCACCATTAAAGAAGAACCAGATTCCCAAATTTCCCAAATTTTTATTAATGATTTTGGCTCATATAATTGGATTTTGGCAAATCCAATTAGTTAAATACAGATTTGTAAAACCAAGCACAGACACTCTCTGAACTGTGGTACTAATTATGAGATGAAAGGTCTCTGGATTTAAATAAAGACTGTGAGTTTCACCTTAACTTGGCTGTGACAGGAAGAAAAGAAACCCAAAAAACCCCCCCGAACTCTTGTTAATGAAAGACACTGTAATAGTTTGATGATGTATTCGCAAATCCAGGTGTTTCTACCTCTATAATATTCATGTACATCCCTTCTTTGGAAAATGCTGATATTTGCTGGAGTAAGTCATTCCAGGTCTCTGCTTGGATAAACAGCTGATATCTGTCCGTCATTGTGGTAGACATATAAAATGAAGTTTTTCTGTCCTGAGTCAGGATTCATTGCAGAGGAAGGGTGACAGGTGTAAAAATGGAAAATAGTTTTCTTTGCTAATTATGTCATTCTTGAGGAAGGCAGGCTTTATTTAAAGACTGAAAATGTCATCTTTGCCATTAAGCAACATAAAGGTTCCCATTTCCCTCCTTTGGGTCTCCTGTGATGCATTTTAAAAGAACAAATGTCCATATTCTAATTTTGAGAGCAGTATTCTTAAAATATGTTTTCTGTATTTCTCCTCTCCCTCTGTTTTTTTAATTTTACCCTGACAAAGTACATTAGTTGCAGACGTCTTTCTGAAGCAACTATAAGCATCAGTTATTTCAAAGAGGTAAATTTTTGCCACCAGGTTCATTGGAAAGAGACAGTATAATCTAACTGCAATTTAAAACATACAGAATATTAACAGCTGATCTCTTGATGATTATAAAACATTTTCCATATTTGGAAAAATATATTGATGCAAGACAAGTAAGACATCTTTGAAAACATGTATTTTCAGCTGTCCACAGACAAAAATTGAAAAGGTTACAGAAACCTGAAAGAGCACAAATGAAAATACACAGGCACAACGCGGTCTAGGTATTTATTCAGATATATGTAGGGAGCGCAAGCTCTTTACAGAAGTGTTAATAACTCACCAGCAACCAGCTCACATGGACATATTTTCATAAATGTTAGAGTCTTGGGAAGGAGTTTTTAGCAATATCTCAGAAGTTGGTTACGACTTAAATTATGGCAAGATAACTGTATCTTTAAATATTGTAGGGTTGTTGGGATATGCACTAGAAAAAAAAGATCTAGGAAGTTTAAGGGTAAAATAGGCATTGCATATGTATTCATTTTACCTGCATTAGAATTTTTTTCCCGCTTTTCAGTATTCCTGGGCATTAATAAATAATTCCTCTACAGTTCTAGACACATAGGACAGACCTGTTTTAGAGTATTTTTTCTCTAAAAAATGTGCATTAAACTAGAAAAAAAAAAGGGAAGTGTAAACATTTTAGAGACTTTTCTTTTCATAAAAGTAAACAACCCTGTCCCCCCCAAAAAAACAACCAATAAAACAACAGAAAACCACACATATATTGGTTTGACACTTCACGTTTTTCAAGCTCTCAAGAAAATTCAATCATGGAAACATATAAAACTGTATTTTATGTTAATATAAAAAAATGAAATCTTCCTCTAGCCTTGGCCATAGTGTTTTTATTTTGCCTTTTGTTCATAGGAAATTAGGATTTTCCAGTGTAATTCAGGGCAAGTCAGACAGCTGCTGCTCATAGGTAGTTCCATGAAACAACATGGTAAGGTCCAGCCTACCTTAATCTGATACCAAACATCTTCCATCAACCTAATTTACATGTTTTCATTTCAATCACTATGGTATTTCTAATTCCTAAGCAACCAAGACATGCATGTGTTGTTGTTTCAGCCCATCTGGCACCCAAGCACCACACACAGCCACTCGCTCGCTCTGCCACCTGTTGGACTCAGGAGAGAATCCGACGGGTAAAAGCTGGAAAACCCATGGGTTGAGATAAAGACAGCGTAATAGAGAATGCAAATGACACACACACAAGCAAGAAACCCCAAACAATTCATTCCCTGCTTCCCATGGGCAGGCAGGTGTTTCACATCTCCAGGAGAGCAGGGTCCCCTCACGCCTCACAGTGACTTGCGGACACAAATGCCATCACTCCAAATGTCCCCTCCTTCCTCCTTCTTGCACTCAGCTTTAAATACTGAGCAGGATGTCAAATGATCTGGAATATCCCTTTGTCCAGTATAGGTCAGCAGGTCTGGCTGTCTCTCCTCCTATCCTTTCCGCCACCCCAGACTTCCTCACCGGCGTGGCAGTATGAAAAGCAGAAAAGACCTGGGCTCTGTGTAAGCCCTGCTCAGCAATAACTAAATCACTATATGATCAACCCTGTGTTCAGCTCAAATCCAAAACTCATCCCCATAATCAACACTGTGAAGAAAGTTAACTCTACACCAGCCAAAACCACCACAGCACGCGATGGGGTAGAATGGTTCTGACTGTGAATAAACAGACAAGCTAGGAGGTAAGGACAGTGAACAAGTTTTATTGGTAGAAAAGTGGAATGAACCTTAACTCAAGTCATGGATACTTTAGCTGCAGAGATCATAATGGTCAGTTTACGTCTGGATTAGTTCTGTAGATGCACATTATTATTTGAGTCCAAGTGTACCTTGCTACTGTTTAATTTTACAGATTTAGTTAAATGGGTACAAAGTGTGAGACTGTTATTTTTCTTGAACAGAAGTGACAAGAAATGTAGTGCATCCTAAATTAAATAGCTAAACTAGTTTTCCATTTTCAAACCCACTGTAGAGTATTACCAGAATAAACTAATGGAATGCTTCCTGATAGCCAAATACTTCCTTTCCATCCCAGTCTGAGGCAAATTAAAGGAAACAGTCTGGAATTAACATCTCCTCCAAAGAAGGCAGGTTTCAGCTGCCCCTCTCCCACAGGTTCAGGAAGAAATTCCTCAGAGGAAAGTTAAAAAAAAAGTTATTTATTTAACAAGAACAGTGCACGCAGGCATGGAAAAAAGAATAATGTTAAATAATAAAACCTCTCACTGTGGAGAGAACCTGGTAAAACTCAAAGTCCTTTGTAGGTGTGGCTCTGCTCTCTCTCCAGAGCTGGGGTTCAGTGTGGGCCCTTCTGTGCATAGGTGTACGGCCTCCCTGTGGTGTTCTGATGTTCTGGTGTTCTGAACAGTTCCAGAAGAACTTTTGCCTCAGCTAGCAGGCCAACAAAAAAAGCAAACAATTTAACTCTCTATCTCTCTCTGGAGAAAAGGAACTGAGAGCTGGGAAAAGCAGGAAAAGTTATTTTCTCTGCTCTGCCACAGCAGGGAGAGAACGCAGGGGAGTGTATATGTCCTTGAGATACCAATCGCTTTGAAAAATTTTCTCCTCTCTCCCTTAAAGGTACAGAAAGGCACGGGATTCATGTCTGGCACAGGGCAGACGATAGGGAATATAGTATCATACTGTCACCCCAGGATACCTTCCAAATGTCTGAGAGATCTCACTGGGACAACTCAAAACCTATGCTGCCTATTTCTCCTAGTTTAAACAGGGAAGGAGTATATCTGTATACTCAATGAACGTCCGTGTGACTATTGCCATGATACTCATTTCACTGCTGCAAAAAAAAACTTGTAGAAGAATAAATCAACAATGGATCTGGAAACAGAATTAAAAAGTCATTAGCTCTAACTTCCTAGCCACTGAGGTTTCATCTCTTCCTCAGCACCAGCTTGCTGCAGGTACATGTATATGGATCACAGGTCTGTTGTCCAGCTGTTCCTGAGAGGCATCCAAGCAGCATAGGTGTGCTTAAAATAAGCCCATCTGCAAATTGCATTTCAAGCCATTCTTCAGTTGATGCTGGGTCTTTTTGCTGGCTCTCTGTTTAGTAGCAGTAAGACTGGAGGATTGATGTTTGATATACCTTACTATTTTTAATCATGGTTCACTGTGAACTCTGAATAACCTGTGAGGCACTCAGTGATAGACAAAGCACTTTTGCATTAAGTGACAACTAATTATTTATTTCAGTACATGGACACAGCCTGCATTAGGGTACAATTGGCACATCTCACTTAACGTTTGAAAACTGCATAGCAAATAACACAATTACAGTTAGATCTGTGAAGGTTTACTGCATTAAGAAGACTGAAAAAAATGTGCTAGTTGTTTCAAACAGAAAATGTTGTAGGAGCTTGAAGAATAAATGTTTAATTTCATTTAAAGTACCTACAACCATCTAATTCGGGCAGTGAGGGGACAAAGTCTGTGAACCAAATACTAAGTACAGTACAACAGAAAAGTGTTTCAAATTCTGTGAAAATATGTACTGAATCATCAATATTGGAAGAGATCTTTAAGGTCACCCAGTCCAACCATCCATCTGGCACTGCCACTGTAACCCCTAAACTACTCAACCACATCACCCAGTGCCAGATCCAGGTGCGCCTTGAACACCTCCAGTGACTCACCACCTTCCTGAGAAACCTATTCCAATGCCTGACCATCCTGGCAGGGATATTTTTTTCTAATATCTAATCTGAATCTCCCCTGCCTCAACTTAGGACCATTTCCTCTTGTCCTCTCACTGTACAGGAAACTGTACAGAGTACTCTTACTCTGATATAGCAGGTAATAGATTAAAGGCTTGTATGCTTGTGAGAGTATGGAGCAGATATTAAAACCAATTAGACTTTGGATCCCTTTGTTCCTGATCACTCCTCCCAAGAAACATCAGAAACCTAAACTTCTATTATAATATTTTTAAGGGTTTTTAATGTGTCTTGATATTACTTGAGAGTTAGTCCGGAATTTTGTAGGAAGATGGTGGCTACCACTTTCTTTATGAAATGCTTTTTCATGTTGTCAGCCATATCTGACCTCTGAAGGTAAAGAAGGGATACCTGCCTCACTTAGCACCTGTTTCCTCTCGGGGAATTTCTGAAATCTGCAAGAGAAATGTCTGTGATCTGCACAAGATTCCTTATCTTCCTTTGTACAGAGTGAATTTTTTTCTAGTAAGTGCATAGGGAACAATATGAAAAGCTAGTAAGAGTACAAATTCATATAGAATAAGCTAAATTATTGATGACTTAAATTAATCAATCCCATCTAGACACAACTGACATAAACCAATTAATTTGCTTGCAAACCACAGTGTTTGCAGTTAAGCATCCCCTTTTGTTTTGGATTGATTATTCTTGGGATACTTTCAATATACTTTTGAATCTGGCTCCCACATTTTTAAGCCTATGTTCCTAGGAAATTTGCATTATATTCAAAGCAGAAATGGACTTTAAACCTTTAGTTTTATTTTATTTTTGAGAAACACTCTGAAGGTAATGAAACTAACAAAAAAATTTGTCATGACACAAATGGGCAACAGTGAAGGAGAGATTAACTGGAATTTTGTTGTCTGTGAAATGAAAAATTACTTGAGCAAATACTGATTTTTTGAGTCTGAATAAAATTAAATTCAATGAAACAAATTTGCTAAGAAAAACCACACATCACAACTTTTTATTTTCTTTCTTGTTGCTGGAAAAGTTCAAAGAGTTTATCAAGTGACAAGGCTCAGAATTTCACCATAATGAGTTCATTTAAGTTTAAGATATTGATTAGATTTGTAACTGCTAGCATTTGTGGATGTACAGCTGCAACATCAAGTAAGAGAGACTTTAGGTCTCCATCCATGTTGTTTAGGAGTTGGTGAACATTAGGGGAATTACATGGAGGAGAATTGCAGTTTGACAAATTAGTGCTGAGGTGAACACTTTACTGGATTTTGCTATAAAAATGATTTATCAACAAATAAAAGAAAAGAACCTTAATATTTCTGACTCTGAGTTTAATTATTAGTTCTGTCCTACAGACAGTGACTTCTTAAATTACGAGACAAACTCCCAGATAGTTTAAATTGTTGCAGCTCATCTGAATGAGGTCTGGTCATTTCTGTCAGCTGAGAATCTGCTTCTATAGAGGAACAAAAGGATCCAAGATTTGTTCAAAATTATTCTAACCTCAGCTAGAACGTTATTTTTGCTTCCAGATAAAATTATCTGTATTAATAATCAAATATTATTGCTGTTGACAGCCCTTAGCAAAAGATCTTTTACAAGTGTTATTGAAAAGGAATGCCTTATTGTATAGGAAGAGATCTGTAAGTGCAGTTCCTGAGTTTTAAGGTGCTATAATGAAATTTTCAGGATAACATGGCGAGAGAGAGGTCATGAGCCTCATTCATCATGGCAACGGTTTTTACTGTAAATGTCTATGCACAGTGGTATAAATGAATTCCCATAGCATGCTGTGCCGTACAAAATGATACCTTCCTCTCGTATTCAGCAGGAAAGATATCTCAGAGGGAGCTATGTCTCTGAAGGCTCAGTGGTCCCAGTCAAAGGCTTTGCTTAGACTATAAAGGGTTCAGTTTCCACTAATAAGTCATGTCTTATATCTATTCGAAGAAGGGGTTCCTGAGTCAGCTCACTTTCTTTGGATCACAGTGAAAACCTGCGTAGAGCATGAGGGTTGCGCTTTGGGGCTGTGTGAATCACAGCCCTCTGTCCCAGGCCCTCCCTTACCTGCATGCCAGGTTCTCACCTTCACCTTTCCTTCTTTTTAAATAAAACGAGAAAGCTGCTGAGGCGTTCCATCCCTCAGCAGGCTTCTGTCCCTTCCATTTCTGTGACTCAGGGTCTGGGTACACTACACACTTCCCCATCTGCTGCTGGGCAGTTTGCAAACCCAGATACCCAGTTTCTTCCTACAGCATGACAATTTTTTATTTTACCTCTTTAGGGATTTGCATTAGGCTGACTTCCAGCTTCAGCAAAAAATGTCTGCAATATCTCTGTCACCCTGCAGATATTAATTTAGCACCTTGTAAGGGCAGTAACATTAGTGCTTACCAAAGCTGGTAGAGGGATCTTTGAATGCTTCATGAAGCCGCTATGTCCTGCTATAGTTCTGAATAAGCATTTTACCAAAGTTGAAACTACTCCTGGAAAAGGTCCAAGCAGAATAATGAAGCATGGACAGTATTAATGTTTTTGAGCCCCTTTCTGGATCCTCACTACACAAGGCAAATTTCTTGATATCTACAATTCTTTAGCGATTGGCAGCTCTGTTTCTCTGCTATACCTATGTTGAATAAGGATGAGCTGAGTTCACCCTCTGTTTGCCAGAAAGCACTATAAGTGTGCTATAAATCCCAGTGTTATGAGTACCATCTTGTAGACACTGTGATTTAGCAGCTCTGTCTAAAATCAGAACAGTTTGTGTGCTAAGAGCAAACCTGGACATGCTGGCATTTAAAAACAGAATCATCTATGGCTCCTAAAAATACATATATAAAGGTGGTCAAGATTAACGTTAGAAATTACAGGAGTTAATAACACAAATGTTCGCATATTCCCTGAAACTAATTGTTAATGTCTTTTCTGTCCCTTATGATATGTGCCAAGTTTTCTGATGGGTCAGGTTTTTTCCCTAAATCCTGGACTTTACCGAATCATGCTAATAAAAAGTACTCTTTCATTAAAGAAATGTATTAGTGAAATGCTAGAAGAATTAACACTTAGTGCTTTAAAAGGCAGCGTGATGTGAAGGATCATCCTTGAACTCTCTCATTTTAAAAGTCCATTTAAATTCAAAATTCAGTTGCAAATAATATTTAATAGGAATAATGTTATAAGAGACTGATTCTGTGTTTCTGTCTCAAAATGGGAAAAGTTAACATTAATATTAAACTCATTGTATACATAGAAATAATTGAAATGCTGATGCCTAGATAGTTAGACCTACCTTCTGCTTGCAGTCACTCAGCACTCAGTAGATAGACTTAGATGGGTTTGGTGATAATTGACTGAACTAGCTACCTGGCTGGTTAATTGAGTCCTCGATGGTTTTACCAGGGACTTTTCATTGCTGACTTTTCCCACAGATGCTTCAGTGCAGCAGAATACCATAATGCTTTAAGTGTTGATCATTTACATGTCTCTCTGACTGCAGAATTTCTAAGAGCATCTGGAGAACACAAAAAGACAGAGACGTTAAATGTAAGGGGGAAAAATCAACTTTTTTTTCTTGTCAGAGTACAGAGAAAGAAAAAAAAGAGTGGAAAAAATGATTTCCTACCACATGCATCCTAAAACATTTTAGGGTGTTTCCAGGGGTTGTGATTTGAATATTATCAGTTTTAGACAAGACCTAGAATGGCATAAGAAAACTAAAAACTGTCAGCAAGAGATGTGGTATTTATTAGAATGAATTTCAAGTCCAGAAAACTGAAGAGCTGAGTCCTGTTGATAAACATTTTTATCCCCAGTGCTCTGTAAACAGTGATATCTCTGCACAACCTCGCACCCAATCCATAGAAATGACTGAAAAGAGTGTGTTCACTTGCAATTATGCAGATAATGAAGACCTGTACAATGAGAAAGCATAAAACTTCAAGTAACAAAAAGTCTAAGAAAACTGTCTGCAATCTTTGTCCTAAAAATTGTTTGTCTAGGATGGGATTACAGTTGACCCAAAAAGAGACATCTTTTTTGTGGTTTGTCACAGAGGTGGTAGAACCAGCGTGGGGCCTCACTGTGACCAGGGTGGGGGTGATGGTGCTGTTGTTTGCAGGGCGGCTGTGCAGGTGGAAGGTGTGTGTTGCCAAATAAAGCTGCTGCAGTGTTGAAATAGAAGGTGAGCTGGAAAATAGAGAGTCAATGGTGAAGGCTGAGGGATGTCAGATTCTTTTACCAGGAGGACTACTCCTCTCTCCCTGTAGGTCTGCATCAACAGGTCAGGTAGAGTGGATAAAAGCCATGACCAACCTAGCAAAAGTGCCATCAGAGCCTAAACTAAGCTGCCACACCAGAAAGAAGGGGTGAAGACTACAATTAGGGATATGTAAAAGAAAACCAAAGAAACTTAAGTTTAGGATCACAAAGGGCAAAAGACTAAATCAGTCATATCTTAGCGGCTTTTTAGATGAGCCAGTTCAGAGATATCTCTGTAAACTTGAAACTATAGGAGTCAGATTCTACTTTCCAACACAAATAATCATAATCTTGCTTCATTTTTCATTTATTTACAAAGCTCTGTTTCCAGGCAGAATTTATATACCAAATTTCAATCAGCATGAATTCAGGAAGATTAAATATGCTGCGCTGCTTTTTGTGTCTAATTTCTACCTCTGATAATGTTGTGTTTGGCTTCCTTGGAAGAATGATGTGCATACCCAACCAAACAAAATTGTGGGATATGTAATGGTATCTTACAATATTCTTCTTAATCTTGTAGAACAAAGCACATTTATACTCTGAGGGATTAAACAGAAGCTCTGTTTTTTCACTATTTGTTTCTATTCCCTATCTCCTAGATCCTAGCATACCCACCCATTCTCTAGACATGCTTCTCAAATGGTTTTCCTTCAGCAAAAAAATCTGACTTTTACAGGAAAAAACACAGTTTGGAAAATTTGGAGTTCTTTATTTTTCTGAACAAAGACTGCTTTCTTTTAAAAGCTTGTTCTGCATTTTGAAAGTGAGTAAGCTTTGTGATTTAGAAGAATTTGTGTGCATATAGGTGTTTATATCTGTGTACATATGTGTGTACAGATAAAAGCCTCCATCTTCCTCCTTTTATGCAAATTCGTGAACCAAAAAGAAAAAATAAAAAGAATGTGAGTTGAGGAAATGAAATATTCTACAGTAGATGCCATAAAAATACTACCTTAAGATAATGATATTCAAACAATAGGTCATTTCTAACACAGTCTTAAGTAAAATCAGTGCAAATAGTCATGCATAGCAAAGACACCTTACATAGCAGAGAACTTAACTAAGCTGTCAGAGTTAACGAATATCAGAAGTGGGAGCTGATGTAAGATGCCTGCCCCTAAATCCATTAGCACCTGAAAAAATGGCATAAGAATTTCACTAAGTGCAGGCAGCCTTTACTGACTTCTGATATGTGACTGCAAAAGAAAAAGGGCTCAGCTAGAAAAGATTTTATCGTATTTTTCCCAATGCTGGACAACAAATTTGTGAAAAGGAAGTGTGATAAAAGAATGAAGAAAACTTGCAGTCATCTCATATCTGTCTCTCACAGTTTTAAACAGTTGTTTTCCTTCGAGAAATTGCATTGTTGGGATAGTAAACCTTATGTTTGCCTGTGCTGCTAGAATAGAAACAACAGTGAACTACAGAATTCCTTTGGCACAGACAGATACAAGTTTAGAGGTACTTTCCAAGTTGGCTCATGAATGGCTACCCAGGCTGGTAAACATGAGACAGATTGATTTCTTCATTAAAATGTACGGCAGTTTTTACATGATGGCTGGTTTTGGGCTTCCTGAGATGAGTTCACAATTTAAACACTTCCAGGAACTTTCTATGTGAATAAAGGAAATGGTAAAAAAAAGGTGTAGGTGGAAGAAGGCTCAGGGGTGACCTTATCACTCTCTACAACTGCCTAAAAGGAGGTTGTAGCCAGACGGGAATCGGTCTGTTCTCCCCGGTACCAAGTGACAGGATAAGAGGAAGTGGCCTCAAGCTGCACTGGTGCAGGGGAGTTTCATGTTGGATGGCAGGAAAAATTTTTTCACTGGAAGGGTGGTCTGGCACTGAAACAGGCTACCCAGGGAAGCAGTGAAACCACCACTCCTGAGAGCGTTCAAAAGGCACGTAGATGTGGCACCTGGGGGCATGGTTTAGTGGTGAATGTCATGGTGCTAGGTTAGCATTTGGATTTGATGACCCTAGAGGTCTTGGACAATGTCAATGATTCTAGGATTCTAAGTTGCAAATCCATCCAATGAATGGGATCTGCCAGGGATACCAAGTGTGAAACCCTGTGATTTGTATTTTATGTTGCCGCATGGTGATCAGATAATAGGAAATAATAGTAGAACAGGAAATTGATATTATGTACAAAATCGTGTTTGTCTCCACTATCTGAATGTAGACAGTTCCAGAGGAAATACACGGTACTGATTTTAGACATTTTTATGTTCGCATTCAATGGCAGTGTTATTACTGAATATGCGGTTCTCAGCTCCATTTTGCAGACTCCCTTTTAGTGCAGAGGTAGTGTTAAACCTTGGTTTAATTAACTCCTGAAAATTATCAAAGTAGGAGGGGAAATGTGAGTAACACAGATACTGGAGGCAGATCTCAATGGCTTATCAAAAGTACTACACATAGGAAGCTGTGTAAGAAGACAGCTCTGCCTGGGTGATGAGCTTCTCAGCCTGCTCATTTCTCAGCAAGTTCACCTACAGGAGGAACTGATGGTAGTGGAGCTGAAGCACCTCTTATATTTAAACAATCTCATGCTGAGCAGATCTTAAGATGTCTACACTGTACTGTCATGCAGTGCACACTTTTCCATTGTTAGTCTGTGGCCATGTCATGGATGAAATAAACTTCCTTCATTCATCCACAGAGAATTTAAAGAGAAAGAGATTCTAATCTACTAAATCTACTAATCTCTCTAATCTAGTCTAAGAGACTTTAAGATATTGTTTTTCTTCCACAGCTATTCCTTAGACAAGGACTTTTGGTGTGTACATACAGAAGTAGTCCTACAATTAATAATAGTGTTTAAAGACATGATAAAAGTTTTTTCAGGTTAAAAGTTTTGTTCAGTTTTATTAAGGTGCCAAGAAATGTCTTTTAAAGTCCTGTAGCACAGAGGAATTATTTGGAACAAATTCAGAAAACTCCTGAATGAATAATTCAATGCCACAAAGCAAAGGAAAAATGATCTGCTTTTCTTTGCACTGCCTTTGTGTGCTTACTGTTCCTTAGAAGGAGAAGCAACTATCACAGAGAAAGCAGAAGAGAATATATGTAGGTTGTGTATGTTTTGTGTTGGTTTATATTGGTAGTGTGCTGTTGGTACTGCAGCATTAGTCCCTCAGTCATTTAAGAAACACTGCATCTAAAGAGGGAAACCATAACACTCTTGCCAAAAAAGAATGGCAGACTGGGTATACTCCAGAATGCCAGGAATTTCTGGCATTTTTCAAAGTTTTGTGAGATGAGCATTTGAGCTGGTGTTTGATGAACTCTGGCTGGATGCCAGGTGCCCGCCAAGGTGCTTTCTCACTCCCCCTCCCCAAAGGCACAAGCAGGAGAAAATGCGACAAAAAGGTTGTGGATCAAGGTAGGGACAAGAAGATCACTCAGCAATTACTGTCATGGGCAAGATAGGCTTGACTTGGGGACACTAATTTAGTGTCTTGCAAATTAAAGCCAGAATCTTTAATTCTAAAGATTATCTAGTTCTAACTTCTTTGCTATGTGCAGGGACACCTTCGTCTAGTCCAAGCTGCTTATAGCTTCATCCAACCCAGCCTTGATTGCATCCAGGGATGGGACATCCACAGCTTCTCTGGGCAACCTGTTTTAGTAGTAGGTTTTTTTCAGAGCCAAACCTAGTACAGCTTTTAGAAGTCGAGACCTTACACTGAATTTTAAGTGAGGAAAGTAACATTATAGTAAATACTAGCAAAACCTGGATTTAGCTCTTCAAAAACTTACCATCTTCAAAGAGTATCTTTGCTAATAAAGGATGATTCATACTGAGGAGAAGTGGAAGATTGTGGTAATCTCAATCAGGAGTAGAGCCAGTGGCAATTTATTAAGTGAATGGGTTGAAAAATCAGAAGAAAACAAAAAGAAAATAAAAAGAAGAATCTTCTGCTTAAGAATCCTGTAAGTATATGATGACGTCTTTTCATGATGGAAAGATGTTGTGGTAATAATATTCTACTTCTATCTGTATAATGTTATATGATAAGTTAGCCTGTTTATTTTCTCTCAGTATAAAGACTCCCGCTTTTTAATTAAATTAGTATTTTAATAAAGATTGAAAAATGGAAAAAATAGATGAATACTGAAAAATATAAATAAAAAGTGCTCTGTCCCTGGATTTCACACTTTTAACAGAACTGTGGAAAGTTTTAATGTGGAAACAGTAATCATAATAAATATGATATGATATTTCAATGTGTGTGTTTAATGGAAAAGTCACTAGTGAGCTTTTTACTGACACTCTCAAAGAAGTCATGTAGAATCTCCCCTTAGGTACTTTTTTGCTTTCTCTTCTCCTCCAGCAAAATGCATCGCTCTTATGTATCTACTTTATTATGAACTTCCCCCTTTTTTTACAGTGAATCACCAAAGCAGTTTCTCATTCTCAGAAAAATAGGCTTGACATCCTATGAGTCAAACCACTCAAAACAGAAAAGACCCCTCTCATGGAGGAGTAATATTTAAGTAGTCATCCTGGGTCAGTATTTCCAGATGATAGTTCAGGTAATGGGAAAAAGTACAAATTCAATCACTGCCGTTGCCTCTTTAATTGGTCCCTTTGGAACTGGAAGAAGCAGTTGTTGTAGGAGAGTTACATAATGAAAAAAGCTGTCATTTTCCATCTAAACTACTTCAGTTTTTTAGTGTGTGGGGAGGAAAGTTTTGATGGAGAAGGTGTGATTGGTGCTTTTTTTTAATTATCATTATTTTCTTTCAGAAAATTTTATAGGCTATCTCATGCTTTTCATATGTATTTGTCTATCATAGCAATGTAGTTCCAAGAAATTATATAAATCACTAGGTATGGTGCAATTTCATGTTGTCTTATGAAGCAAAGCTCTCATTCAGACTATATTTGGACTAGAACATGTGAGATTTTCTTCATTGGTACTTTCCAAGAAAAGATTATATATGTTTTGTGAGAGTGACTCTTCCTGTGAATGAAGTTTCCAGCATGCCAGGGGAGTCTCAGAATTTATGACACCTCAGAAGATGTCATTTCAGTTTCCAGCAGCCTCTGAGACACAGTGTAGCCAAGAAACCTTTCTCCTCATATTTCCAGAACTAATTTGACTTGTGCCTGCTAGAGATCACTTTCTAGCTTCTTCATTCTTCACATCTCTCACACATACAGCATGGAGAATAAAGAGGACAAACCCATGGCCAACATGCGGCTGCAGGGCCAAAATCTCAATGGGATCATGGAGATACAGTGGGTCAACTCATACAACTGGAGTGCTGCTGTGGGTGGATACAGTCTCTGCAGCGTGGGCAGGACAGGAAGAAGAAGAGGAGGAGGAGGAAGAATTCCAACTGAGGTGAGAGCAGCTGGTACGTATGGAGCTCTCTACCTAGGGATGGATAATGAGACAGCTGAGGGCTTATGTGCCAGGATGAGTAGACAGACAAACATACATGACATTGTAGTCTGCAATGGACTGCCTCATCACAAACAAAAAGCAAATGGTGCCTTCTTCACACAACTGGAAGAAGCATCACATTCACAGTTACAGGGAACTTGAACTATGCTGACGTCTGTTGGAAGGACAAGAAACCAAAACACAAGCAAACTAGGAAATTTCTGGTGTTAATGAAGGGAAACTTCCTAACTTTCTGCTGGAGATGCCCATGCTGACAGCAGGAGTCCCCTCTAGGGAGTTTGAGGGTCTGGGGATATCCATGGGGCTGTCCTCTTGCCCCTTTGGAATTGGAGGTGTCCTTTTGGTCCAAATGCCTTCCATCCTCTTTACGATGGTGCACAATCGCATAGATGGGCCAGTGCAAGAATGTTGCTATGTGGTCTTGCAGGCTGGACTGCAGCTCCTGGACCATGGCCTCCTTGTTGAGTGGTAGAAGTCACAGACAGGTCATGATCAGGGTATTTGCTATAACCATTAGTCACCGCCTTATCCCTTAGATCTCCTGCAGCAATTATTGCAGCCGGGGCATCATGAGCTCAAGGGTTTCTGGATGGCCTTGGAAAATGCTTGCCCAGATGTCAGGTGGGAGGCCACCCACAGCAGGCCTGCGTACTGTCTCTGCTGCCTTGAGGAATGGTATCCTTTGGAAAAAATATGGTGGGTGTCTGGGTGTCCAGAGCTGTTTCTATATAGCTGCTGGTATCCAATAGCTCTGTGGCAGGCATGTTGATTTAGTCTAAAAAGTCATCTTCCACCCATACCAGGAACTTGATGCACTGGACAAGGCCTGCACAGAGTGAGACCGACTGTTTTTCTACTGTCCACTGTATCATGCAGCCAAAGCGGACCTGGTGTAGACACAGGATCATGCAGGTCAGACCGAGCTTTGCAGGAGATGGAATATGTCCAGCCTGATGCTGTGGCCATGGTCTCAATGCATTGCAGCAGGCCGGGGAGAGCTCAAGGCAGCAGCTGCTTTCCCATGGCAACCAGGGAACCACAGCCAACAGCTTCAGGGACAGGCTTGGAGACCTGCTGCCAAGAGCCACCAACGCACCACTCAGAACCAGCCAGAGCCTTGCTTGGCTTTCCAGGCATTGTAGATGCACTCAGCAGGAGTCCAAGCATTAGTCAGGACGGGACAAGCTCCTGGGCATGCATAGTGACAGTCTGGGCCTGCCAAAGTGATGAGAGTGGGATATGGGGAGAGGGTGGAGGCCAGGTGCTTTCCTTGTCAGAACTCCTTCTGTCCTGGAAGCTCCTGGGCAGCAGCTGTTGTCAGTGCCTTCCTGAGACAGAAGAAAAGATGTCTCACTGCCCAGTTCCTCCACCGGTGGTTTTTAGTGGGCAGATAGACAAGTGAGGACCAAAGCCTGAGTGTTTATAAAGAGGCGGGGAAATGATTTAATCCTTTTTAAATTACTATTGTCCATTTTATCTGAGTGGACATCTGTCCTCATTTCCTACCCACCCACTGGATCAGAATATTTGGATCAGAACCAAACATCAGTTTGGTTTGGTTGTTTTTGTTTTCTGGTCTGTTGGCTTTTTTTGTTGTTGTTTTTGTTTTCTTTGTTGGTTTTTTTGTTTGCTTGGGGTTTTTTGTTTTTTTGTTTTAATTTTTTTTTGTGTTCTTTGAAATAATTTTTCTGAATTGAAGAAAATAGTCACATCATAAGCCTTACTCAGATGATGTCAACCCAGACAGCGTGTTTTGCTGAACTGTGAAGGAAGAAAAAGGAGCTAGGTGTGGGAAGAGCATAAGGAAATCTATTGTTTTTAATAATAATGAGATAGGCAAGGGCTTGGGAGATTCCGGGGTAACTGTTGTTTCTCTGCATGGATTCAGAAAAGTATATACTTCTTTGTAAGCCTTTATTTCCTCAACAACATTTGCACTACAGCTAGTTACACTCTTTGTAAAAAGATTTTGTGTCTATACTCAAATTTTGGAGGGTGAAAGTTTTTTGGAAGGTCTTACTATAGGTATTTGAATAGGTAAATTTGTATAATGTGGTATTATGGTTGGTTATAAAACTGTAGAAATATTTCAGTATTTTTTCCATCAACAGAAAAATTTACCACTGTCCCTTGAGCCCCTGAAAAATGAAATTTTGCCAAAATCTCAGGTACAGTACGGACTTGCCTGTTACTCCCCTTGTTCACATTGGTCACACTGGTCAGAAAACCATACAGCTGAACTGACATGGCACTTTAGACTAGGTAATTCTAGTTTTAAGCTTTTAGAGCGATATGGCTTTCAGACCAAAAATTGGCTGCTTTAGATTCTACATGCCTCAGTTCACCCAAAGTAATGCAAATGGTATTGAAGACCTGGGCTGACAAAGATTACCTAAAAATTCCAACAGTGGCTTAATTCTGTTGATTTGCAAATTCAAATGTTATATTATAGCAGGAATGAACAATTTTACCCAAATACCAGCAGAAGATCTGGCATAGAGCTGAAAATGAAACCCAGAATTCTTGCCTCCCAAAACATGGTAAAAGCCACAAGCCAGTGTTTTTTTGTATTTCTAATTACAAACTTTGTGACTCCTTCAATGTTCGTGATTTGAAACTGCAAATTTCCACACCATTATTGAAATGAAATTGATTAGAACAGTGGTGTCTAATTTTCTGGGTTAGTATTTTCTTTCTCTTCCACAGTTTTAAGAGTCTCTTCCATAGGGGTTTTGACATGCCGGCAGATAGGGACAGCTATGAGGATGCTCCACAGGCATGTGTCTGAGTAAGGCACCATGAAAGCCTGATCCTAATTCCTTGTTGGCATAAAACACTGAAGTGATTCTGAAGTGAGCTCCTGACTTCTGTTCTAGACATGACCAAGGAAATCTGATATGTATGTGCAGTGCTTTCATATGTCATCATAATTGTCCAGCACTTTTGGCATACGTGGACAACAAGCCCCACGTAGGCTGGAGCAGCAGTGCAAAAAGTTATATAGAAATTGTGGTCTGGTGATTGCTGTCATCAGTGTCCTTGTTTTTAACTCTCAGATTCTTTTTCTATTTAAATTGCTATTCTTGTTCTTAAGTCTTCTTGCTGCTACCTTACCTCTGTGTTTTTCCCTTCTCTATCTTGTGTGGGTTTATTCTCTGCACATCCTCATCGTTCCTCCTCACAGTGCAGAAATTTCCTCAGAAATCTGAGCTGTGTTTGTCTCTGGGCTGTGTCAAACTCAGGCTTCAGGTTTCAGCTAGGTGTACTTCAAGGAAGATTGGAGAAGACAGTAAGAAACCAGGACATTAAAAACCCCAGAGAACAGGACATTTGAGTTAATAAACTGGCTGGCTTAGAAAAGTGGAATCTGTTGATTATGATCTACTTATTTGATACATTCTTCATATCTGGAAAGCAAAATGAGAGCAGAGCAAGATGAAAAATTGCAAGTGGAATTTGTAGGAAGATAGGTGACCCCGATAGCATTGTCTATATTGAAAATTCACTCTCCTTGCTAAGATGGTTGCAGAATTTCCCAGAGCGCATAGCTGAAATCACTGTTATACATCAGTGAAATCTGATGGGTGAAACACTACTTCAGAAAAAGGAAGGACTAAATCAGAGAGTCTATTAAGAGTAAACCTTTATCTTAAAGCAACGTTTACAATTATTTTCATCTTAGGATACATGTGCATCATATCCCATTGTCAAATACGACTTTTTTGGTTGCTTCTAATACCTATGGGGCTGAAATGAATATTTTTGAAATTATAACTTTAACAAGAGCTCCTAGTGTAGCTATTTGTTGCTCTCGCAGCATAGACAAAATATGGAGGAATATATTAGACACTAAGTGTTTCTCTTAAGCAGTGGCTGTAGCAGTAGAAAACTGTAATTTGCCTGTTCTTCTAAAAGAATGCAAGATCATCACACAAAAATACAGGAAAAGACAGAGTTGTACAGATTTCAGTCTTGCAATATCATGCCTGGATGATTCCTTCCTGTTTCAGGATTACTGCTGGTATAACTTTGCAGCGTCAGCTGGCTTGCAGATAATAGAAAAGGGAAGAAATTGGACTTTTACACCGCTGCTCGCTCCACTTTGCCTGTTGCTGGGATAAAAAGAAGAGATAAACCCTTCAACTGTTACAGAACTTTTCTGCTATGCAGCACACAGTAAGAACTGTAAGCCCTAAGAGTTTAGAGCTTCAGGAGTAGTTTTAAGTCTTGGTAAGATGAGAGCAAAAGTGCGCCCAGAAAGAGCCAGGTAACCCCTAGAGCTGAGCTGTTACACATGAGGGCATCTGCTCCAGGCACTTTGGGGGCCTCACTACTGGATTTATATCAATCATTATAAGGACTGTAACTTACCACTACATTCACTTAGGCTTTTTAGTGATCCTAGCTAAAAAAGGCTTAGAATTACATCCATGTGCCAATGCTGCAATAGTTAAATGAAATGGTAATTTCTTTTCTTCCTATAAAATCCTTTTTCAGAAGAAAACACAGAAAGTCAGAAAAATCCACATATTTTAAAAAGGCTAATGAATGAGCTTTTCTTTTTCTAGCTTGTTTTGAAAAACACAGTAAAACACAGGAGGCTAAACAAGAAAGTGTTCGTTTTTTTTTTTCCCTATAAAAGGTTATATCTCTTTCACGATGTCACTTTATTGTATAAAAGAAATTTAAAGTTCAAAATCTTGGTAACCCATCATTTTTGTAAAAGTATTTTTTGACTGATATGAAATGGTTCACTCAAAGTTAAAATCTCGTTTTCAACTACAATAATTTTTTTTGCCCTGTGTGCCTGAATTTGTCAAAAAAAAAAAAAAGAAAAATATGTCTATTTCTAAGCTTAAGATGATTTTTTAAAAAAGAATATATTGTACTTATCATCTTGTGATGTCATTTTGCCTACTAATATAAGAGTTAAATAGTTGTTTCTTCTCCCATTTTTTTTTCCCAGTGCAGAATCTCTTTGGGGTAAAAAGCAATAATGAAACCACACTCAAGCTATATCATGGATTAGTAACTGAGTGCTGTGCATTTTTCAAAATACTGTATCAGATATTCATAAATCTAGTTAGTAGATGAGTGGATGGCAGGTCTACATTGATAGAGTTTTAATGTTTTTCCTTTTCATTGATTTCCCTCATGACACTGAGCAGATATTCTTTGTACTATTGGTACTTTATCTCTGACATGGACACTGAGAATGATGTCTGTAACAATGTCACTGACCTGAAATCAAAATGTGAAACTAGGAGGAAAGGTTATGTAGAGAAAAAGTACCAAAACAAAACAAGCCCGTTATGTTCAATCAAATGCCCTTGATATCAGTGTAATTGCTGAGGACTAAAATTCAAATGCAAGGAATTATGTATGCATTAAGTAGATACTTGCATTGATCTTGCCAACCAATGTAACTTTCTCAAGCAGAGATGAAAAAATCTTTTTAAGCTCATCTCCTGTAGCTGTTTCCAAAGAGTTCAATATAGGCTTATCTTTCACAAGAATGCATTTCTGCCAGCCTGCAAAGTTCCTCATCTTAACCAACTAGTAGCATATCATATTAAGGCCTAACAGGAAAACTCTTTTTAACATTTAATACGTAGTATTTTTGTTGGAATGGAGGTATGTGACCTCTCTAAAGAACAACTTGTCATGCAAGTACCTATTGCAATCACACTTTGGAGAACTTGTCTTCAAAAACAAAGTATTGCTGCAATTTTCAAAATGAAGAATGATATCTGACTTTATTGATTTGATGGAATTTTTTCTCCCTTCAATGTTTTTCCCTTTCCCCTTCCATCCTCCAAATTACTATAATGGAACTCAGCAGCTGAGCATCATTCTGTTCACATTACTGTTTCACGAAATCCGAGTAGCACCTTGGGTGAGCATTTTTGGCCTGTAATTTGTGCGATAAAATCAGATATTTTGGAGATCAGTGTTTTATGGCCTGCAAACAACAGAGTTGTCGTTCTCTCCGTGTCACGACTCATTTAATTCTTCTTTCAAGATTTCACTTGTGTACCCCCTTTGTATAACTAAAAATTTAATAATTCTTTACATGTAGGTAATATTTATCTTTTGCTACAACAAACACAAATCTGGAGAAATAGGCAATCTATTCCTATACTTAAAAACTGTCTCTACCTTCATTATCTTTTTAATGTTCTCTAAATGACCTCTTTGTTGACATTGTTCTATGATACTCTTCAAGTTATCAGTATTTGCAATGTAAAATTAGGTTTTTTAATAGTGTTCTTTATTAAAGACAGCATAAAAAACCTGCTGTAACCATATAGTTATTTATTTTAAAGCTTAAGTAGTTGAAAGGGGGCAGAAGGTACATTTATTGGCTATGAAAGAATTTCTCGGAAGAGAAAAACTGTTTATGAGACTTTTTTTCAAGTTAAGCGGGACACTGGCTAGCACAGAAAACTGATGAATCCGACGGGATGTGTGACAACTCCATGCTAAGTGCTATAAGTAAAAAATTGTATCTGATTTTTGTAACTGCAAAATTCTCTGAAATGTTCACTATTTGAAAGTTTCTTATACTGACTATAAAGAAAATGAAAATACTTAAACTTAACATAGAAGCAGTTTTTGCAGGCTGGGCAATTGTATATCAGTTAAAAAGCCAAAAAAACCAATTAAAAAAAAGAATCTCTGTAACCATATTAAATATATGTGTTCTGAATGTTTTGAATTTCAAATAAACGTTTATTTTAATTGGAAATATTTGGGGAAAAGCATACTGGAAAAGTGGGCTGCACAGTCTTGGATAGGTTATCTGACACCAAGCTGAGAGGTGTCATTGATACACCTGAAGGATGAAATGCCATCCAGAGGAACCTGGCCAAGTACAAGAAATGGGTCCATGAGAATTTATGAGGCTTAACAAGACCAAGGACAAGATGCTGCACCTTGGTTGGGGAAACCCCTGGTTTCAACACAAGCTGGGGATGAACAGAGAACAGCCCTGCAAGAAGGACTTCAGGATGCTGGTGGATGAGAGGCTGGACATGACCTGGCAATGCACCCCCACATGGCTACAACCTCTTTCCAGCTAGCTGTAGAGAGTGATAAGGTTGTCCCTGAGCCTCCTCTTCTCCAGGCTAAACAACCTCAGCTCTCTCAGCTGCTCCTCATAGGATGTGTGCTCCAGACCCTTCACCAGCTCCTTTGTCCTTCTCTGGACTTGCTCCAGCCCCTCAATGTCCTTCTTGTAGTGAGGGGTCCAGAACTGGACATGGTACTTGAGGTGTGGTCTCACCAGTGAAAAGTTCAGAGGGACAATCCGTGCCCTGGTCCTGCTGGCCACTCTATTGCTGATACAGGCCAGGTTGCCACTGGCCACCTGGGCACTGCTGCCTCATGTTCAGGCACTGTTGACCAGTACCCCCACATCCTTTTCTGCTGGGCAGCTTTCCAGCCACTCTGCCCCAGCCTGTAGCACTGCACAGGGTTGTTGTGACCCAAGGGCAGGCCCCAGCACTTGGCCTTATTGAACCTCATACAACTGGCCTCAGCACATTGATCCAGCCTGTCCAAATCCCTCTGCAGAGCAACACTCCCACTCAATGTGAATTTACTAAGGGTGCACTTGATCCCCTTATACAGGTTGTCAAAAAAGATATTAAACAAGATTTGCCCCAATATGGAAGCCTGGGGGACACCACTGGTGTTAGCGTAGAAACACATAATCACTGTATGATTATATGCAGGTGCTTTTATTTGAAGAGCTCTGGGAATCAGGGGTACAGACTCAAATCTGACTCCAACATGGATTCGAGATGGATACATTTTATACCC
>RAHM01000328.1:718371-827918 GCA_003713295.1 Parotia lawesii | reverse complement strand
AAACCGGCACACGCATGTATGTCCTGAAGAGGACATGGTTCCATCACTGACTGCTAATTCATTCACTTGGATTCACCGTTGTCTTAAGAGCTGTCCTTTTTCTTTCTTTTCTTTTTTTTATACATATTTATTTGGCACTAAAGAAGAATTTACTAAAATCTGATCCTTCTCTTGACTTTTTTTACAGTGATGGTCTCAAATAAAGTATCAGAAATTTTTCTCTTTACTCTGTTTCCTATTACCTAAACTGTCTACCATTATATGTTTTGTCTTCAGCAGCAGAATTCTTGGCAATATTGATCCATCTCTTCAATATTATTCTAAATCACTTTTAGCTGAGGTAATTCTCTGTGATTTTGATGAATTAAAGCACTTGTCAAATATTATTTGCAAATCAAGAGCCTCTGACTTCTGAAGGGCCARATGTTAGAGAAGCTGTAGAGCAGTTCATGGGCAGGAGTGTTTGCGTTACAATTTGTAGTCACCTTGCAAAGGGAGTACATAGAGATGAGTTTGGGTATCTTGTTTGGGTAACTTGTCAAAAGCAAGTTCATTTATGAATTCACCAATGCCACAAATTTTTGATGCTTTACCATGGAATATTGGGCATATTTCATTTGACCTTAATGCTTCAGTAGTTGTTTTACTGCATGAGACAGTATATCAGTGAACAACACTGTCAAATAGTATGGCATAATAGTATGGCATTTTAAAAATTGAGTTTCTATGCATTCTCTGTATAAATATATATTTTCAAGAGGATTTTCTATGGTTCACCTTCATTATTTTCTCTTTGGCTCATGTCTTTTGAAGTAACAGCTCAGCTCCTGCAGGGCTACTTGTAAAAGACTGTCATTATTTAGAATGGATCATTTAATTAACCTACCACAGAGTCTGTAAGGAAAATTAATCAGTGTAGTTATAGTGCTTGTATGAGTCACAATTACTAGGCAAATAGGTTACTGCCCAATAGAGTTGCTGTAATCCAACTGTACATAGGCTCAAAGAATTTAGGGACAAGCTTTGTTTACTCATAATTGCACCTAATGCCATTTACTCTAGATAGGCTATAGCTTTTGTTGCTACTAATTAATTTATGTAGTGGGTAAAATATTTTAATACCAGTGTGTGACACTATCTGAGGGTAAACTGCCTGTCCTATGACTGGAAGGAATAATTACAGAGAAAATATATCAATTAAAATGAGCTTTATTAGACTGTGTTTACATGGCGAACACAGTAATGAAAACCTCCAAAGATCTGATCTGTGTGCTTGACCTTGGGGCACTTACCTAATAGAACATCTTCGGTGACTCATATATTATGGTTCAATTGAATCATCAGGAAAACAAAGAGTATTGATCCTTCATCTCATGATCTAAAACCAGATATCTCGAGGACAGATTCTAAAAAATATTTCGTCTCATTTGATATGGTAAAATCAGATTTTGTATCCTTCCATAAAGAAAAACTGATGTATAGTCAGACAAATAGAAAGGATGCTTCAGCAGTTAAAATAAATTGAGCTATAGCAGAGCAGATCTCAGCGTAGTTGCTGTTTCAAGTGTAGTTAGAGAGATTTTGTAAGGCGATTAAACTTTAGAGTGCTAATTTTGAAACAGCAAATAACAAAACCTCAAGGTGCAAAGCCCTGGTAGAGTGCTACCAATGCATTCTTTTTCCAAAATACATTAAATACTACTTTAATCTGTCAGAAATTTTTCCCAATTAATTTGTTTACCTGCACCAGCTCGCAAGCCCTTGTTTCTGTTTCACCCTATGCCCCATGTGCAGAGCTCCATGAGGGGAGCTCCAGGGGTGCTTTCTCAGCAGGGCACAACCAGCAGACTTCAGGAAGCTGCAGAAGTACACCTAGAGCTGGAGTGCCCACACTTCCAGCATGAGGTGTGTGCAGATGGAAGGCTCCCAGAGAAAAGCTGGTAAAGGGTGCTTGCAAGAGCCAAGGTTGGTCACATCACTGTGTGAATGTGTGTAACTGGAATAGTGTGGTATTATAGAAGTGGGTTTAAACATTTTTAGCAGTTTATTGATTTCAATATTTTTTTTTGCATCTGCTATTGTGGTGTATCCTTTTCATACCTGACACTGATCCTGGGTGTGTAGTTCAGTGATTGCCAATTAATTTTCCTTCCTTACAAAAGTGATCCAGCCCTCCTGAGTTGTATAGTTTTCCCCCACAGCAGTCCTCTGCACTGGATTTGCTTTCCATCAGCATATGGCTCCCATCACTGCCTCAACAATGTTCACTGGAACAGCAGCACAGCATCCTTGCTTACCCTTTTCCAGGACCAGAGACAAATTACCATCCGGCTTGGCATAGGAGCAATATGTACAGACTAGTATGGGATGCTACACATCTTATACTGCTGACAATTCCAGCACAGGTAATTAGGGAATTAAAATTTCAAGCCTGAAGGGTTTAGCGCGCTGGGTTTATGAAGCTGTATTTGACAACTACTTTGTGTATTTGAATACTAGGGGGAAACAAAGCCTAAATTAACAAGTTACTGTTCAATCTTCAGTACAAATTTCCTTCAGTTTGAATGCTGACATCAGCCTSTGGATATAGTGCATGTACTTATCCCATAACTGATAATGTTTGATTTTGTATTTCACATCTTTTCTTGTGAGAGTGTGAAGCCCCCAGGCTTTTGGTTAATAAAGGCTTGTATGCTGGAGTGAAAAATTACTTAATATGTTAAGTAACCTTCAGTCATCTAAAATTTGCATGCTCAGCAAAGAAAATGTGTTCACATCCCTGGGATTCACATAACTGTGAACTRTGGTGAAAACAAATACATTTTTTGACAKTTCAAAATAGATTTTACAGAACTTAGGGCTAGGAAGCATCTTCAGAATGTTTCAATAATATCTGGTCTTTGCTTTGGCAGTTTTAATGATTTATTATTTGCTGCTGTTTTTGGAATTTTGACTTGAGCCAAAGAAAAATCTTTGTGGGTTAGAACTTATTAGTGTCAGCACTAGCAAAACATTGGTAATTACAACTAGAGGTTAAAAATTAATAGAGCTGATTTCTCACTGAATGTTTCAGATCACTCCTATGGGCTCACCCGGATGTATGAAATTCTGTGTAGCTTTTCTGACAGGCCTGCATAAACTTTAACTGATACCTAAGAAACACACACTAAATAGTCTTTCCTTTTCATGGCACCATGTATATCATATAAATTGATGACATTCAAAAGGGATATCTAAAATACAAAGTGTTTTCAGGAAACAATTCATTTTTATGCATAGACTAAAAGTCGAGATTTTGTGGTGATGTTTTGTAAAAGTACAGTTTTGTTAGCATTATATGAGGTATGCAATCTGAAAACAGAAGATTTATCAAAAAATAGCAATATACATAGGGGAAAAGTGATATATGGCACAGGAAGGAAAAACCATGTACTTGCAGAAAGTGAATAAATTGTGCATTTTTTAGAATTTCCTTGATTTTTAGTTGTAATTGACTGAAAATGATTTATATGACTAAGAGAAAATAYCCATTTTAACTTTAGCCCCTACATTATTCATGGAGAAAACTGTTGTTTTTAGAATTTTACTATATTGGAGGACATCAAACTATTCACGTCCATAATATTTTTGGTTTCCTATATTGCTTTACATCTCACGGCATCCAAAAAGCCCTTACGATTATTTATAATATTTACCCAATCGAAGGAATAGTTTACTATGGATTTAAAAAAAAAAAAATGTATTTCAAAAAGATTAGCAGCTGATTATACCTAAAGCAGCTGGCCACCAAAAGACACTACTAAGTTTAAACAATAACTTTCAAGATTAATGTTTTTAGTTTTTAATAATACATAACGTGCCATTTATTTTCCTTCACTCCTACTCTTCTATTTTGCTGTAATTATAGTAATTTTTAAGTCTATCAATATGCTCATATCAATTTAGGGAGCCAAATCTTAATACATTACTTTTTTTACCATTGGAAGAGTATCCTGTTGGTGACAAACCCAATGTGCAACTGAGCCAAAACAAACCTCAAAAGCCTGTGGTAAAATATTCTCTGTTGAAGAGATTCAGTTACGAAATAGATTTAAAGAGATTAATATAAATTTCCATTTCTGCTAGAAAGAGATCAAAAGTGTAAGTAGCTCATATTTAGAAACTACTTCTAATACATTGTTCATATATATTCCTGTTCCTTATAACAAATTCCTCATACCAAGCAAAGTTTTAAACTTGGAAAATAAGAAATTCCTAGAAAAGCCTTAAATTTAAGGACTGAGGATTTCACAGCAAAAGACCGTTTCAAATCTTGTGCTTTTTATCCTGTTTTATAAACAGGCTTAAGAATTTCCTGGCTCATTTTCCCAACTTGTGAATCCCAGTTCTGTACTTATTTGTAAGTACTTAACTGAATGGGGAACTTTGTATCCAACAAATATATTGTTATTGATTCCCATATCAGAACTTGACATTGAGTGTAAACACCCCACAATATTTTTTAGTCTTATGATTTTTTTAATGTGGTGCACTGCTGAATGCCTAAAAGTAATTTTGACACATGCTAAAATAGCTTTATTTTAAAACACAAGATCTAAAGGAACAAACAGGCTGAACAAAATACCCTGACTGTTAAACTTCACRTTTTCTCATGAAGTATTCCATACAATGGAATTTTGCACTTATCTTAGAATTTTTTGAATTCAGGTTAGAATTATCTAAAACTAGAACTCTTATACCAGTTTTATATTGCATTTTCTTAGATTCCRTATCTTACTGTTACCTCATGTTCTACTTTGCTAGATTGAAAGATCTTCCTAAATAGGGATTTACAGAAGAGATGTCCTTTTAACTTGAGGACAAACATGATTTTYAGAGTTCAACTCATTGTTGAAGCATTCTTCTGAAAGCTCTCCTGTTTTCTTTTGCTCTTTATAAAGTGCAGGCAGGGGAAATGGACACAGCAGTTTTCTCATCAGTACTGCACAGAGATGTCTCCTCACAGCACAGTGTTTTGCTTGTATATCTAGAAAATATTAGTGTCACAGGGTCATATCCGAAATTGACAGCAATTCTTTACAAGGGTATTCTTTTCTAAAGTACCCTCTTTTTACATGACAAGACTTAGATGAATTTTCTGTCTTGCTTAAAATTAACTGTGCACTCGTTTCCCTACAGCATAGAATAGATTTAGCAGCACAATAAACCCCACCTTGTTATCCCACCTTAGCATCTTGGGCATTATTTTATGCAATGAGTGAGAGACCTGTGCCTTCAGAGCCATCAGAGAGAAACAGACTAATAAAAGGTTGGGGAAGGAATACCTCAAAGATATGTTTTCTTGTTGTTTTCTTCTTCCATCTCATTGCTGGTTTGTTTTTTTTTTTCTTTTTTCATTTGATCCAATAGCTGAAAATGGATAGAATGGCATTGTGTTCTTAACATCACTGTGGAAATAAAGTGAATCTAGACAATAYTTTCTTCCAAAACAAAGCTAAGTGTATTAATTTTCCACTTAAATCACAAACCAGATTTTGTTTTGTCGCTTCAACCGATTGCTTCAGGAGTGAAATAGTCTTTCAGGCATAATCTACTTAAGGTTATAGTAGAAGATGTTGCAATCTATAGCAAGAACTTAAAAAGCTTTTAGTATATAAAAGCATAGGTAGTTTAATGTTGAAAAAGAATGTGTATTCCTGAGCCAAGTATCAGGAAGAACCAGAAGTGGTTGCAGGAAAGAAATGTATATATGATAACACAGGCTTTTGGTGCTCTGGAAAGACCATTAATAAGGTGTCCCTGCTGAAATCAACCCTTGCAGGAGCAGAAAACCTAAAATCCCTCATGCAAGGTTAAACTGCATACAATTCACAAATAATTCAAATGCAGTTGCTAAGTTAGGATTTTTTATTACAAGACCAGCTCTGAGGATGGGCTTCGAACCACAGTTCACAATGTTGAAAGTTTCCTATACTGTCAAATAGTATGGACAGACTAGCTGGATGTTACACTATCCCTATAGTTTTAACATTTTCCAACCAATTTAGAATCTGAAAAATTCACAGAATAACTGACTCTGCTGTTATTTCACTTATATGTACACACTGATAGAGAGAGAGGTAGGTACACTATTCTTCCCAAAAGGTTGTCTGGCAAAAAATTTCCTCATGGTCTTCCTTCTTTTCCTTGGTCCTGTTCCTTCCTTGAAATCTGTAATTCTGCAACCAAAACTTTATATGTTTTAGGATACATAAACTGCAGCAGAGTGGTCAGATTGTACTGTCTGTTCTTTAACAAATTAAGTATCCATTCAGTCTGGTTATAGTCGTCTAGTTTATCCACTTAGTAAATAAAATTGCAAGGTCACAGAATGCCCATAACAAAGAATACAAAATTAAAGTAGTAAATCTGTTATAAGGTTTAGAATACTTTATTTACTTGGATAAAAACTGCCTAACATTTTCCACTTGGGTATGGAATACTCACTGTGGCTCATATTTGCTCTTCTTAATTTGCTTACAGATTATGTTCTATTCCCAGGGAATTCAAAAGAAAGTCGACACAGAATTCTCTGGGCATCAGTCTCCAAATGATCTTTCATCTTGACTGTAGGTTAGCTGGAAGAAAATAATCTTCAGTAGCATTTTCTCACTCTCAGGAATTAATTCAAGTTGAAGTACTCCACATATCCCCGGTTATGAAAGCACCGTTCTGATAATCTGATGTGACTCCTTAGCCTAGTCCAAGACTTTCCTCATCTCACCAGTAGCAGGTGCCTGACCTATGACATTATTTCAAGCACTTATCTAATGCATGGCATAAGAGAGAGAGAAACTATTGGAMTCTTCTGAATAAGCCAAAATATACAGTTGTAAATTTGGTCTTTTCCATGAAAACTTAGTCCCAGGTCCAAAGAGTTTGGAGCATCCCACAAGCATAGGTTCTGTAGCATCAAGCTAGCTTAACATTGCAGGACTTGGCTGTGAAAGATTTGTTGATCTAAATAATTTCCTGATCCAGTATTTTGTATACTGGAAATAAAAGTGTTTGAAAGATACTGCTTGGGCTTTTGTTAGGGTGTTTTGTCAGTTTGGTGAGAAATGGCTAATTTTTGATGGCCTGCCAGAAGATCAGCCAAGATTGCACAAAATGACTGTAAGGTCAAACTTGAAGGTAGAGTAAAAGAAGAAGAAGAAGAAAAAAAATCCCTCAGCAATGAAAATTGTCCAAATAAAACAAGATGATAGAYGTCATAAATCAGACATCACCGTTGCCCTGAAGTAAGCAGCTGTCAAAAAATTTTTCCTTAACCAGAAAAATGCTCTGCATTTATCAGTGCCCTCAATGTGTGGACCAAATGCATCTCAGGGAAAGGAACAACCAGAAGTCCAAGGGACACCAAGCAGAAGCTGTGAGAAACAAGGCAAAATTTTGCCCATGGGTTTTACCAAGAACAGTATTTTCATAGGCTCATATGTCTTAGATTGGAAAAAACCTTAAGAAAATCTATTTTAAAATTCTCCACTTAGAACTGGCTGCAATTTTCCTAATAAAAAACAGTTTTCTTTTTTTTAAATACTAATTTGATCTGTTAATTTGTTACAAATGTCCTGAATCATCCTGTTAAATGGATTTTTTTGTAAATTTAGGAGCAGCAGAACTTTGTCAATATTTCAGTAGCTACCTTAAATTTGCACTTTTCCTGCTGCCTGTAGCTAAGAATTAGCTGAACAAAATGACATTGAGAAAAATGAAACGTTTGATCTGAAATATAATGAAAGTGATTTAGCAGAATCAAGTTGATGTTTTTTGGCCAGCTGGGAATCGCGAAGTGGTGCACAGGAACAGGAACTTTCTGGTGAAAAGTTTGGAGACATTATGTTAACTCTGCAAATCTCACCTTCCTTCTCTTGCAACTGCTCTCTTGCAGTATACTGCCCATTTCTGCTCTCGAAAAGTGCTGCTTCCAGTCCCATGCTTCTTTTAATCTTTTCCTTCAGAGGTTTTAATGCATATGAGAAGGTGTCAAAATTAGAGTCTACTGCTTGCTGGCTGTCATCTGAATGAGCTTCACAGATGACTCCTTTTTTTTTTTTTTTGCAGCCAAAGAATGTGAGAAGATTCAAGCGACTACTGACATCCTTTCAATTTGCCTCAGTCTCAACAGGGTTTTCTTTTGTTGCTTCTTAAGTTCAGCAGAGCAAGCAGAGAATGGGAAGCACACTGTGCACTTGAAGTCACAAGACATGTGGAAGAGAGGAGGGGAAAATTKTAGGAAGTACACTTCAGAGACATTGGTACAATGCATGAGAGAGATATCCAAACATTAAAATTGTGTGTAACTGGTGAGCTACTGCTGCTCTGTTGTCTTTTTCTCCTCATAGCAGTTATGTTCCTTTAATCCACAATGCCTTTGAAGCACTGACTCTCCTCCAGCTGACCACTCTACTATGTTATCTTCATTGAAGTCCTGACTAGAAGTACAGCTCAAGTTTTTCAAGAGTACTGTAGAAGTGTAAGGAAGCTGCTAGTCTTAATTTAAATGCTAGGAGCAGGGCAGCTTGTAGTTCATGAGTAGAATCAGTTTTTCTACAAGAGTACATCACAGAGAAAACTGCATTTTCCCCCTAGTTGCTTATGTTCTTTTGCTTATAATCTTGCTTTTTTCATATAGAAATTTTACTATTGGAAGTCAAAGATGATATCCAGAATTTATAATTTGTTAAATTAAGGAAGATTGCTAAAATAACCTTTCTAATGTTATTGAAAGACAAGGATTCATATTTGCTGTAATCCCGCTGAGTTCTTTTAATTCATGTACATTTTCCTCTGGAGTTCACTTTGAAAACATATCTTTTCCAAATATAAAAGAAAGCAACATCGCTGAAATGTGCCATCAAGAAATTATGAGTAAATCTACACTAAAATATAATGTATCTCTGAATTCAAAGCCCTTGAGATGTTTGGAAAGACTATTATTACCTTCAGTGTGTTTGGGCCAGGTCCTTTTTCAGTAAGTGAAGGTAAACCTCTTTCTGACTTTTCCTATTGCTTCATTGCAGTAACAAACAAAATCCTCTCCCTTACCACTTAGGAGCCTTCTATAATAGCAGGATGGAGCAGTCAGGCAGGATATGGTAACATAAATTACTAGTCTTTGAGTTCAGCAATCATGTATTTATTATGCTCTAAGTATTTACAGAAGCTGTATCTGATTTATATAAACCTCCAAATGTACACTTTTTTATGAGATTTTTCTGGTTGTAAATTCCATATTCCTCTGAGTGTGTTTTCATTTTTAATTTACTACATCCCCCAAAGGCTTTCCTTTAACTAGTTTGCTTGTCGTAAATTCAGCAGTGATATTCTTTAAATAAACAGAAGCACAGAACATAATTTCCTGGTAACACTGTTTAGGAAATGGATCAGAATAAGGCCCCAAAGCTATTCTGATGATGAATTAATTATAAGATTCCAAGAAAAACATGGCATTGACATTTTACAAGTTTTGGCATGCAGCCTTGTATAATGCGGTGCACTTAATAAAGTTGTTTTGATGCTTATAGTATGAACAAAGACTTAAGTCTCTAAGAATCAAAAAGTATTTCAGCATAATGTAAACTTATAGGGTAACCTGCTGTAGCTAGTTTTCTGTTTAACTTGTGGAAATCTATGTTAGGCAAACAGAACTAAAGAATGGGTGTTAAAATGCTGAGCCTATATTACGGTATCTTGACTGGCCTTTTCTCTTGCGTATAAACTTTCAACAGCTTTTTCTTTAACAGTGAACACTTTTTGGTCTTTCATCATAAGAATGATCAAGAGAAAAACAGAGTAGTAAATGTTTTTCCTCCATACTATTTCAGTAACAGTTTGGGTTTTTTCTTCTTTACATTTATGCATTTTCAAGTAATCTGTCTATAAATACCCATATACTTCAGTGTCTCCAGCTGAAAAATTTGCTGATATTTAAAACTCAAAATTCCTGTAAAACTGAGGTAAGATATACCTGTTTTACAGTTTGGGAATGAAACAAATATGCCCAAACCTGGTATACTCATGCAATTCACATCCCAATTAATAGAAATTAGATCTCTAATAAACCTTTCAATATTTCACCTAAAGATATAAAGCTGCTGACAGGAAGAACAGAAAATGCAAATGAGTTGCTGTGGGGTTTTGTGTGCTTGCTTTCTCCTTTCTCTGAAGAAAGCAAGCTGGAGCAGTCTCAGCTATTTTTGCCACTTTTGTTAGTGTAGGAAGCATTTCTCAATCTTTCTCAAGTTGAAGGAGCTGCACAAGTTCATAAACATTACGTTTTGCCTTACTTAATTAGCTCTTCTAAGAGCAGGAACAGGATCTACTAGGAACATTGCTGTGATATGCTGCAGTCAGTTATGTTACTCTGTTTAATCCTAGCTTGATTTTCTGTGCTGGATTTGGTGCTCCACAGCCTAAAAATCTTGACCATACGTGGACTGTCAGAGAAATCCTGGCCTTGCTGAAGTTTTTGTGACGTTAATCACTCAAGTGTGACTGTGTAACACCTGTCTGATCCTTATTCATATTCAGCATCATAAGAAAAGAGGCTTTATAGTAGCTCAGTATTCTGGTGTTTCTGCATTTAGCCCTGGCCAATGAAGTGCTTAGAGTGCGAATAATAAAAATTAACTTTTTAAATTGTTTAATAATTTCATAAAACGCAAATAGTGTTATGACAAGGGTTTTATTTAGTTCTTGTTTTAATTTGGCTGCTTTATCCAGCTCTGTTATTACTTAGCCTTGGAAATCACCTTAATTCTGGTGAAACTGTTTTTTAGTCATAATGCTTCCCATTGAAAAGGCTATATTATATATTTAGTTGATATACTAACTATCTGGATAAAAGAATAGATTACAGAATCACAGAATGAGAAAATCAGCTAGGTTGGAAAAGACCTCTGAGATCATCAAGTCCAACCTATGGCCTAACACCACTTTGTTCAGCTAAACCATGGCACCGAGTGCCACATCCAGTCTTAAACACTTCCAGAGGCGGCAACTTCACCACCTCCCTGGGCAACCCATTTCAATGCCCAGTCACTGTTTCTGTGAAGAAATTCTTAGTAATGTCCAGCCGAAACTTCCCCTGGTGCAGCCTAAGTCTGTGTCCTCTTGTCCTCTTGGTGGTTGCCTGGGAGGAGACACCGACCCCCACCTGGCTACACCCTCTTTTCAGGGATTTGTCAAGAGTGATAAGGTCTCCCCTGAGCCTTCTCTTTTCCAGGCTAAAAAACCCCAGCTCCCTCAGCCTCTCCTCACCGGATTTGTGTTCCAGACCCCTCACCAGCCTTGTTGCCCTCCTCTGGACATTCTCCAGCATCCCAACATCCTTCCCAAACTGGGGGGCCCRGAACTGGACACAGCGCTAACGGTGCAGCCTCACCAGTGCCAAGTACAGGGGAAGAAAGGCTCCCTTGGTCCTGCTGGCCACGCTATTGCTGATGCCTGATTATGGTACACTGTGCAGAAATTAGTAATTGTATTTCCTTCTTGGATGCTGGATAACTCGGGCTTAAGTCAGAGCAGGAGAATCTCACATAGACCAAGGATGCAGGTATTTTTGCCTTCTTGGAAATGTCCTGTTTGTAGAGATATCTCAGAGTTCACTGTGAATTTCTAGAGTCCTTTTAACCTATGATATCTGTGTTGTAGCTTGGCAGGAATTGAGTATTTGTCTTCAAAATCTAAATCAGTAATACTGTGCTAATTGCAGGTTTTTCTGATGAACTGTTAGGCACAATGTTTCACTAGCATGCTATTGCTTTTCTCATGATGCTGTAAATAAGAACTAAACAGAGCATGCACGCTGAGAAAATTCTCTGAGCAGCAGTCTATCCTCCAAGAAGTAAATGTAAAAGAATGAGACTTTTTTCACTTATGGTAGGATTGAATTAGTCTCAAACATCAGTGCGAACAATTCATTATTACGACTCTACTCCTGTCAAGCTCTCATTATTTCTTCTAATTTCTTCCTATTGTTTTCAAAATCTTCTTATACATTTCTGTACTTTTCAGTATTTAATGTTACCCTCTCCAGTTCATCATTAAGAATCTCAGAAGGAATGCTGTTTCCTAATGACCTTAAGGAACAGACAAGTTGTGTTCTCCCATTCATTTTATCAGTCTCAATATTTACTTTTTTTCCAGCATGGTTAAAAACACATACACGTACACATCCATTCTACCTCTTTCTATGTCTTGGGTTTTCTGATGGCCTTCCTTTTCCCTTCCACATACTTATTTGATGCATATTGGCCTTGGCCTAGAAAAAAAATGGGAGTTATTTTGGTTAAAAGACCAGATTGGTGTAATTCTGAGCAAGCCAATGCAAAAGCAGCTTTGGTTTGCTGAGATACTTGTAGGCAAGTAGCACTTTATACTTCACATTTGCTGAATGTAAACTCTGACTACAAGAGTAATGTTGCTATTAGAATCAAAAAAAATATATATCTAAACATTTTCTTTTTAAGAAAATTAGTATTATTAAGAAGATATCAATATATTTCTATTCATTAAAAACAATGTTCTCTTGCACTCGTGCCAGACAGGTATTAATTCCAGCAAAAGAATAAAAAAGAAAAACCTCTAGGTGTTTGGGCAATACATCTATTTGTCAGTCAAGGTATTCCATTTACATGAGAGAAAACCCTTCAGTTATACGATCCTTAATTTACCCAGGAAATTTCATAAGGAAAATGATTAATTACTTTAAGCAATCAGTTTTACAGTTAATCACAATTCTTTATTTAAACTGAGAAAGCAAAAGGGGWTCTTATGAATAAAATATAAAGAAAAAAATTAAAAACAGCTTTTAGTTTAGTAAATATGAAGTTGGCATTGAAATATTTCTTCAAATAGACAAATCTTGTTAAGATTATATCTCTTCATATTAACTATTAATGTATGGAATACATGAGCCTGGAATATAGGCTTTAGCACAAAGTACAAGCAAAGTTTCTGTTAACATGGCCCATTGCTACAAATTTCTGCATATTTTTATTCCATCCGATAGACCCTAACAACCAGAAACACACTGCACATGGAAATAGAAAGCCAGAACTGAGATGTRGTTAGGCATCCTTGGCTTGTATTCAGTGACCCACTGGTTTTTTTATAYGGCCCAAAACAGAAGTGGGAAAGATCTAAGCTTCCTGGGAGAACCCTGACCTTCAAGTGRGAGATGTGATCTGCATCCACTGAAGCACGGAGCTTTTTCTGTAGCTCTCAAACCAGTACCTTTGTCAGAGTTTGTATACTGGAGCAGGCTAACACAAGCAGGCAGGGGAAAGCCATAATTTTGCTGCCTTTAGCTCAGGTTGCTCAAGAACTTTGTGTTGCAAACACAACCATAGTAATTTCACTGTGAAAACYCAAGGCACCTGTAGTGTTGGATAGCAAACAGGCATCCTGTTTCAGAAGTCCTATACAGCATTTAAGTGCCTAAATTGTCCTTGAGGCCTTGCTTGAATAACATTTGAGTGAAGTATTCTAGACACTGTGAAGAAAATGAGAAAGAAATTTTGGAGGCCTCACATTCTGACCATCAAATTCTCATGCTGTCCACGATTTTATCTGAAGTGCCTGAGTAATTCATGCCATACAGGCTATATTTGCTATTATTGCTACTAATGGGCCAGAGACTTGTGTGGATGGACACAGAACAAAACAGTGCACTCCTCAGCACCAAAAATAAAATTTTATAATTACTAGTTGTTACTGGAACAGAGATATCAAGAACACTGGGTCTTTTGTGAGAGCTTGATAGCTGTTYACATTGAGTAGGATAAAACATAGTTTCAGTTGTATGTAGAAGCGCTGCACAGGGGAAAATTTGAAGAAATGTTCTTTAAATGTAGATTAGGGAAAATAGCATTTTTGGTTACCCAGATTGTGCTTATGCATCTTGGGTTGAGTGCACAGGGCACTTGTTTTAGGAGATAACAGAAAGGAATGTCACTATTTACAGTGGTAGATGATGTTGCTTTTCTGCTGCAGTGGTGTCCTGCTTGTAAAGCATTCTGAATGTCTTGTTGAAGCAGTTAAGTTTCAGCTGAGAGGCATCTCATTTGTGGCATGGGCATTTGTCCTCCTGTGGCTCTGACAGATGCATAATATTTTGCCATTAATTAAAATTTTCATCTACAGTTCAGTTGTGTCAACTGATGGGATTTCTTTCAGGCACTGTGGACTCCRAGGATTTTTTCTTTTAGTAAGAATTGATTATCCCTCTAGCTTTTCCTAGAAGGAGATATTCACATCTAAAACTTTTCTTACCAGAATGGATATCTCCTCTAAGGAATACTTTGCTGGTTTTGCATTGACTCAGCCCCTGAGGCTAACACATCTATTTGGAACTACAGCTTGAGTAGGTTTGTAGGCTCAATTTAAACATCAGATGTGAGTGATGGGTTATGATAATGAAGAGAGTGGCAAAAGAATAAAAAAAAAAATCTGAAAGCTATTAAACTTCTTGCACTAATGATTGCCTTAGCACCAAAAGAAAAGGGAAACTGCCTTAGCAGCAAAACCTCAGTCGTAGCTGACATACAATAGTTTCTGAAAGTTTTATTTCGTTTTGCAGTTGCAGTTTGCAAAGGTAACAGGGACAGTAACAGACAGACTAGTAGGGGGGCAGTAGGTGATCACATTGATCATGTTTTGCTGTGAAAACAGAGACATGAGAAGATTATGTATCTGAAAAGGGAATAAAGGTTTTTCTTAGGATGTTGTGGCAATTGGCTAAGTGTTGTGAAATGTGGGCAAGCACAGAAGAATGAATTAGGGATGCATTGGTAWTTGGAACTGTTGATAAGGAACCGTCATTAAAGTCCAGAGTACAATCTGATAACAGAGGAAATTATTACTATAACTTGTCACAGTTCATTAGCAAGTAAGATACTGAGCCAGGGTGGACATGAGGGTGGACATGTTTGCTCACAATCCAAAAAGAAAGAAGAAAAAAAGTAGTGTTACATAAAGAAAATGGAGGTAACAGCGTGGTGTTGCTGCATAAGAAACAAATATGTTTTTATCTACACAGCAGAAAGGGGGAAAATTCCAATGTACAAAAGAGCATAAATCAACAAAGTTGTTCTTTGTCAGTCAAAATACAGGGGAAAGGGCACTTTAAAGTGTTTAATTATATATGAAGAACTGTATGAGACTACAGCAGCATGCCAGACTACAAAATGCCRAGAYTGAAATCATCATGCTGTAACCTCCRTTTGACATCGTTGGACCTATGATAGTTTACACAGTCTGAAGTCTGACATTTTACGTGGTGTTCTGAAACCTACCCCAGAATTTCAAACACGCTTACAGGAACACACATTCACCACTCTTATTCCCATGCCCCACACCCCTTTCACAGACCTGTAAAACTTTGTGCTAACTGAAGGTTTGCCACTACCCCACACATCTCTGATGCCTTTTGCATCACCTCTGCACCATAAATATTTCACAGAATTGTGACTGGAGGGATCCAGGAATAAGAAAAATTAACAATGTTCTCATAGGAGAAAACAAAAGCACAGAACATATTTCAAAAGATCGATTTCTATGAAAAATGAGAAAATTATACAGTACATTGCTAGGTAAACAAAAATACAAGGAAAAAGTCATGATTCTTTGTTAGCAAGGAATTTATCAGCAAATTTCAAGATTATAGTAATCAAAGTACATAGCTCTCAGATTCATCAAATCTATGTGCAGTTATTTCAGATCATAAGAACAGAATAGTAACTCCGTCCATACAAATTTCTAATAAAACGAGTAATTGTGATCTAGTTAGTAGGAAACCTCTTATTTAATGTTTCTTGGCAATGAAATCCCTAAGTTCCAGAAAGATTCTGATGATTTATGCTACCAAACAGGGGGTTTCAGGTTTTATTTTGCCTTCTCGTGAACATATTTTTAATCTAGTTGTTACTGGGTTAAACATTATTTATACAAGTGTGTGCAATCTGAATACCAAATACAGTTGCAATTGAATGTATAGCATGAAAGTGTGCACTTAATTTATACATCTTTTGCTTCCAAGCAATAACTGTGTCAAGAAGGAAGCATGATTTTGAAAATTAAATTTGCACAGAGGTGTGATTTTGTGGAGAATGTGATATTAATCAGACGAATTTAAATCCTTTGATCTGGTAAAATGCCTGTAAGCAGTAAGTTACTTCATCAAAACCTAAGTTCAGTTAAGCATCTCTTTCACTTCAGTACCTTTGATGAGACTTGAGATTCATGTGGTAATGGGAATTAGCTTGTCYACACTATGCTTTCCAAACTTGCAGGAAACACACTCTCTGAAGTGATGGAAGCATATTTGGGTTCCTAACAGGTCCACAATTGCAATCAGGTACGAAACCCCAAACTGACAGAATCATAATGGTTTTCTCCTTGGCTTTGGCTGAGCAGATGTGAAGTCTACCTTATTGTTTGTTGCAGAGGTATTTCTGAATTATTTAATATTTTTGAGAGTTTTAACACTGGGAAGGTAGAGTTTAGTCATCACTAATTCTGTTCAGTGTCTGTAAGTTATCTATACCCATGTCATGGGTCAGATATGTTATAAAACTTTTCCAATCAGCAGGGGTGGAATTCTTAGCATCTACATCACATTCTAAGAAAATGCTACATCGGTTTCAGACTACAGAGGTATAAAGAATATGATGTAATCCTATTTCTTCTGTTTAAGTGAATTTTGTCAAGTGGTTGAAATCACAGGCAGTACTGTATGATGGCAATGTCTTAAAAGACATTTTATATAGGGTTTTGTGCCTTAAAATGGATGATAAAGGATTTTAATTAGTCACACCAACTTGGATTAAGGCAGGAATCTACAAGGGTGCTATAGGTCTGTGCATCCAAAGGAAAACTCATGAAAATTTAATTATAGCTTTTCTAGARGACAGGTTGCTGGTTTTATTTATTTATTCATTTATTTAGGTTTAAGAACTCCACACCAAGGAGTACCCATCCAGTCCTCTGAAGCCCCATGACACACTTGAAACAGAATAAAGGTGATTAACATGATTAATCAATATTACATCAGCAGCACTAGAGATTTAGGAATTACCTTGTTTGACTTTTAAAGTTTCTTAATAAAAATATCTGTTGTGACAAAATTTCTATTACTGGTCATTGACCTTACTCACCTCTCTACTGCTTACACTTAAATTGCTATTTTCAAGTAAGGAAAACAACTTTATAAACATTGAAACTATTGCCATTGTTCTCCATTAGGCTGTGGATGCTATTCACTGTGTGAGATATAAAGGGCATAATTATACAATTTATATTCTTTCTAGGCCCAAATTAGCAGGTGATTTGAGGTAAAACATGGATGAGTCTCCCATAACCGGACTGATGTCGCAAACGAGATAGCTAAAAAGTGCCTGTGGTTATCTTGAAATGAATTTATATTAGAATTGTGTCCAATATACTGCATTACATGGTGAAGACACTCAGGGCAAATAGAAAATGATGGGTTTTTTTATTCTCCATAGCCTTTGTTCAAGTGTTCTTAGTAGTGTTGTTTATATTTATTTTCTGATTTATAAAAATGAACTTTTGAGAGTGATATTTCAATCTGCTTATAACCTGCTCTTTCCTAACAGAGTTAGTGCACATTTTAAAATTACAGGGCCATGTCTGATGGGGTCTTTTAGCTCTGAGTCCTTTTCATTGTCCCTATGTTCAGTCAAACTCTATTGTTCATAATTCATGTCATATTGGCTATAGCTATAATTACCTACTTGATCGTATTTACAATTTCCCAAGATCCACGTCAACTGCCCATACTTGTGTTCTCAATTTCCTTTCCATAATGCTAATGGGGCTGTTTATTGTCTTAGGATCTTTTTTCCTTGTATGACTGAATTGTGATCAAGCCAAACTATTGGTTTAAAGCCATGGAGATCAGGGAATTATTTTGACCACTGTTTATATATAACAACTGTTTGTAATTTTAATCTTCCTTGCTTTAAAGACTTTACTATACAAACCATGTTTTTTACATGATGAAAAGACATGGATAATTTTTTCCATGTATGCCTGAGTTTAATTTTACACATCAGACTTGTTGGTTCATTCAAAATATTTTATTTTACCCCTTTCATTTTACTTAGTTACGAATGTTCTAACCGCACTTGGGACAAAGTGCGATGGTTTAGCTCCACAAAGCTGCTCCAAATGAGTAAATTAGATGCTTACCAAATACAATATTAAAGTAAACTGAACATGAAATATATTAAAAAGTCAACATTTTCTACCTGAAATTGAAATACATTAATTAAAATCAGGTTAGATGTATGTGTATTATACTAATATATTAAGTAAAATTATTTTTAAAAAGCTTTCAAATTATTTGGTATGTCTACATTATTCTAGTCAAAGTTAAAATAATTTAGACAGCTCTCCCTCAACAGTTCCAAGAACATCAGAGCATAAGAGCTTCTTTCTGAAGGTGATAATATTTTTTTATCAAAAAAGAGCTACACTCTCTCTGTTTGGAGGCTTATATGAGAGATCTAAGTGTCTTCATGCTGTCTACACTATTTCATCTTACGGGCAAAAGTGGCTTGGCTTCATAAAGGGCAGGGGACTAAAATAAAAAGTATTTTAGTAGATCTTGAACTATTTCTGTATGAGCTAACCTGGACCAGAGGCAGTTTGTCACAGTCTCTCATAGCACCTGCTGCTTTTCTCCATCTTGCTACTGACAGTGCATCACTGTACTTTGGATCACTGATTTTTTTTTCTTTCTCTTTGAATTTCTAAGTATTTTTGCCTTTGAATAAAATCATGACAGTTTTTTAAATGAATCTGATTAGTCAGTATTTGTCATAGAGCATTCACCAGAAGACCACCAATTCTTTGTACAGCTGTCTGCCTGATTCACTCAAATTTACATTTGTCTAATAGCAACAGGACATAGTGCTGCTTCTGAAAATTTTTGATTAATCTTTTTAACAATGTAGAAMACTCAATATCAGTATTTTTGCCAGGTTTTATAGAGGATTTTTCATCTTAGAAAAATGATAAAAAAATAAATTTCACTTTTCTTAAGTCATATGCAATCCTATGACCGATCTGCAATCTCAGTGCTGCCTAATATTCTTACTTTCTGTGTTCATTTCATGGCCTTATTCATATTTGAGGATGATGAGGAATAGCAGAGGAAAGAGGAGGAGAATGATTGCATTGGTATATTAAAAAGAAAAGTGAGTCTTCTTATTTGGTGGAGTTCTATGTGATTCCCAAGTTGAATTATACAGCACTTAAACGTGTATTAGGTAAATGCATAACCTAAAAAGAAAAAACAGAAACATCTAATTTCATTGCTTGATTCCATAATTTTTATATTTTTCAGAAATAACAATGGTATTAGTGAAATCACATCAGAAATATGATGACAAACATTAAATGCCTTTAATAGACAAAAGTAAGACTAAGAATAAAGCTCAAAAAGGTAGAAATAATATATTGCAATGAAAAAATATCATTCTTCAAGTGAAGAAAATGAAGCCCAAAATCAGAACAATTCTTTTTTCGTAATGATGTCTGCTCTTTTCCCTTGCTACTGCTAAGCCACGAAGCAAGTGTGCGGAAAATGAAATTAACTCTGACATACCCATCTCGTATCATCTAAATACAGGTTGACATGAAATAGCCAATAGAATCAATTGAATCAATAGTCTCTTTAGAAAAGCAGCGAAATAAAGCTGAGAAGCTGAATTATGAAAAGGAATAGCAGTATTGAAGGATAAGGCCAATTTCTCACTGAAATCTGAAAAGGCTTCATTATGTGTTTCATCTGCTTATTTTGCAGACGTTTATATGTATGCTCACTACGAGGGAGAACTCTCAGTTAATTAGAATTTCTATATCAGTTTCAAGAAAGAGAATTTATAGTAAAAGAAGCAGCAGTTCACACTGAGATGCTGCAGTGATTGGCATCAGCACAAACCAGAAATAGGTGTAAGATTCTACAAGGAGATTCTATCTATTCCTTCTCCCCTCCTGTCCTGTAATAGTCCTCCAAGCTACTTGGTCATCTCATCTCATTCTGCTGTTTCACAAGCATGGCGTGTGAAGCACAAAATGGAAGCAAACATGTAGGTTGCAAAAAGTGTACATAACATTATGGTATTTTTCCTAGCTAGTTCCTCAGCAGGAGAAAAACACCCTTGAACTGTCTAGCCAAAAAGGAATAGAAATACATAGAAAGAAACATCATGTTAGAATTCAATAGCCTAAGTTACACTTCACTACTTAAAAAATAATTTTTCAATTTTTTTTTCTAGACAAATATTTGAGTATGTTTTCACACTTTCAGATCTTTCGATGAATACATTCTCTCTAAATTCTAATTGCTTCACTATACATACATTCTGTAAAGTTGCTCCTCAATCTTACTCTTTTTCTCACCTCATTTGAGCCATTTTTCTACAGTTACTTTCATTTAGATAAGATCTGTTTCAACGAAGAGTAAAACTACGGCTAAAGACAGTCTAACAACCATAATTCTTACTATGCTTACTATGTTTTTGTATATTTTAGCAGTAAGGCTGTTTCTAGTCTTGTTAAAACCTGATTTGTTTTGAAAAGTTTACATATTTCAAGGAAAGTGGAGATGAACAGAAATCCTTTTTAAAGTCTGATCTCCGCGTTAATATTTGTGTAAAGTCTAGCTGAAAATATCGTGCCATTTTGACCATGAAACAAAGGACATTTCATAGCTGTCTGAAGTGCTTAATAATTGTTGCCTCCCCTGTGAAGTTAAGCTGATCTGACTCGGGCTGAGGAAGAGATCGAGTGTTTCGTTATTCTGAGTGACGGTACAGTCGTCCCTGGCAGAGAGCCAGGAAAGAGTGGCCAAAGAAGGMAGCAAACTTAGGAGCTGCTCTGCTCACCACTGTTACAAGACTGCTCTCTGTGGATGGTTGTTTTTCCTCTTTTATACAGCTCACCTTGTTTCCTTGTAGAGTTTTTATGTGTGTAATGTCCAGAACAAAACGAAATGTATGTTAAAGTTGAGTTAAATGTGTAGGAAGCTTTACACTTTTATTACTATTTTATTGTGAAAAACAAGCAAAACAGCCCAAACATCCAGTAATATTCGTGGTTCCCTTTTCACATATGCTAAAGAAGCATTTAATTGTAACAGAAAATCCAGAGACAATGACAACAAGCACTTTTTTTTTTCCCCAAAGGCTGTGGCACAGATGATGTCTGCTATTATTAAGATCTAGCTGTAACTCATCCATCTGTTATCTTCTTGTGTGTGCCATACCAGGTTATTCATAACTGAAGGCTGAATTAAAAAAAAAAAGATAAAAAAAAGACTTTTTTGCTTCTTTACAATAACCTTCCATGACCACAGGACACTCTATTTATTACTATCTTCTATTTTTTGAAAATGAGAAGTTTTGTACACTTCTGTGCCCTTTCATTTAGAGAAGCAGCCTTGTACTTCCAATGGATTTTTGCACTTACTGAGTCCTAAGAGAATCGAGTYAAAATGAAGCACCTTGCTCAATGTCTGTAAGATGCATCCTTTAAAATTCATTTTAGTAACTTTAAATTAAATGTATCTCAGGCACCTGAAGAAGGGGGGGAAAAAAACAAGAAAAAACCACAAGTCATGAGAAACAAGCCACAATCTTCCAACATATTTTGCATCTCATTCAGGCAGATGTTTGACCTTAAGGCATGTAAAACAGATGGATTTGATCCGCTCTTGATCTCCCTGTAATTTTATCTTGGGAGATGAGAGAAGCTGATCAGGAATTTAGCTAAGTATGGGAACTAGGTAGCCAAAAGAAAAATGCTGGAGAATATTGTAATATACATTTCCAAAACTAAATATACATTTTCACCTATTGTATAAATTCTACTGAAACACAGACATGATAACAGCTTGTGTTTAAATGGATGTGATAAGCCTATCAGGATATAATAAGAATACTTCTAATGATGGATGTGATTTTCTTTAATTTGTTTACAAATCTAAGACTAGGGTCTGGTTTTAGACTAGACTGAAGAGGAACTAAAGTCCTTTTTTTCCATTTTGTAGCGCACTGGATATGTTATCCAATTGCAACATGTGCTTTATTACCTAATGAAGAGCAACTGTAGTAAACAGTCAGTTGAACCGGGCAGCCAGTTTCGTATGCAGGGCAAAATCTGAAGCATCTTAATTAATTCTCCCAACTCAGTTGTTGCAGTGCCTTAAAGCTGCACTGTCTACTTTAGGCACCAACTTTGTCACTGTTGGGGGTACGGACGAAGATTTTTCCCTCCTTCTCTACTCTAAATTTCAGTGATCCAACACAAAGGATGAAAAGAAGTATTTTTTTTTCCCTTTGATACTTATGTTTGAAAACTAATTGTTATTTTAGACCATCAAAATACTTTTAATACAACTTTTGGATTATATTTTATTTATGTAATAGCAACAATAGAGAAATTTGGAAGACAAATTAAAAGCACTATGCAAGGTGAGAAGAGAATTGCCTTTTTTACTTGGCGCAAGAGACAAGAATGGCACACAGACCRTGAAAGTTGCCAGCAGAGCCCATCTGTTAAGCAACAGAGTAAATCAGATGCTGCAAGGTTCCAGTGATGGCAGGAAAAGCAAACACTGAGAAGGGGCGAATAAAGGCAGGAAGGTCATTTTCACCTCAAAGGTTTAACAGGGCTTCTTTTCTTTAGAAACTGCACTTAAGCTGGTTGTTTCCTGCACAGGACTGTGATTGATCAGTCAACCTGAAATGGACCCAGCCTTTGCATCGCTGGCTGTGTCTGGTAAGACTCCTGAAACTTCAAGGGCGATATCCTCGTGGGTGCAACCCTTTGTTGGAGCATGGTTCTTGACAGATTTCACTGTTGGTTCTTTTCAGTTCTTGCTCACATGCACAGATGATACCTTGGGACTCCAAGGAGCTAGAGACTTCAGGTCTTTAGTTCACTTATCTGGACAGAAATTGTTTTTAAAAAGAGTAGAAATTCAGTCTTGAGCACAGATACCTTACTTCATACACGCAAGAGATCTTTGAAGTACACAGGTCCTGAGGAAACTGTTTTTCTAGCAAACCCATTTTTCTTATTAATCCAGTCACTATCATTTCGATCCTGCATTTACAATAAGCATTAATGTTAGTGTCATGGTTTTCATCCAGGAAAGAGTCAATTTTTTTTTTCTGTAGCCATGAGAGAGAGGAGCCTGAAGCCGTGGGGATGTGTCTACATCGTTATTCCATAGCCCCTCAGGTCACCAGGTGGAGAGCGGAAGTGAGGAATTCTTGCTTTGAGAAGAAGGCGGTCATGGCTTGCTGTCAGGGAAGCACACGGGTACATTTTAAGACAATAAATGCTCTTTCTAATGTAAAAAGCACACTGGAGTCTGGAATCAGGTCCACAATGGCAGGATTTTGAAGAGTTTTAGAGCTTCACTTCCAAGACTGCCTAGTTCTTTTATTCTGACACCACACTTCCAATGTCAAAAGTGCATAAGATTTTGCATTGTCAAGACTTTACTATTGGCCTTTGTAAGCTTTTCTTGGCATGGACTTTAGGCTGTGAATTATCATGAAGAATTGTATTCCAAAATAGGGGTTTTTAATGAAATTAGAAAAAAAAATAAATCATAGAAAGAAAAATCAGCTCTGCTTGATCAAGTAACAGTGAAGAACCAAACAAAAAATTTCAGTGCAGAAGAGAGTGAACTGAAACTAAGTCTATAATTACAGTGCAGTGCATATCTGAGGCTCAAGAAATCTTATAGTTACTTTTAGAATTAGCTTCCTTAATATGTACCAAATTTTAAAAGACATATTACTGCTTTTTGTATGAAAAATAGTAGCAAGGAAAAAATATGTGTATGTGGTTTCCCCAATGGAGAAAAAAGTAATAACATAGTACAGCCCTTTTCTATTGAACTGTCTGAAGCAGTAAATACTTCTAAAACCATGGATATATTTATTTAACTTCTTTCTGCCTTTCAACAGAAAGGAAATTTCTATTGAAGATTGTGAATAGTAATTTTACAAATTCTACTCTACAGCACATATCATTCTATGTGTTCGTGACCTTCTAATTCTTTGTAAATGACTAGAATTCACAAGTGCTTCAAGCAAAACATAAAAGTAAAAATGTGTGTATACACACACACACACACACACATATATATGTTATCTGTACAATGAAGCATGCAACTGTAGTTTTCACTGCAAATGTGTGGAACTCTTTTCCTTCTATTGCATGCCTTTTTCTTTCCATCGTTAGCTATGCTGGCATGCACTTATCCTGGACCAGGCTCTCAGRAAATGGTGACCAGAAAAAGAGTGATGCAGCTGGAAGTGGAAATGCCTGTAAGTTACTCTGGTTTTACTGAGCCTCAGTTGAGGTAAACTATTCTGCAGAGTAATTTAGAATGAAACTAGTCTGACTACAGGTCATTTTGTTCAGATCTTGAATACATGACTAGCCTTTTACAGAAATAACAAAACAGTTGTTTCATTCAGCCAGTTAAATGAGATTCCAGCTCATATGGTTTAACACTGAGCTTATTTTCAGATGTTTGCAAGACAATTAGAAGTTGTCTCAACCTAGATGATCTGGAGCAGCTGCTTGCACGTGTCTGGCAGTAATAAAACTGGCAGCTGTATAAGTTTATGGGAAAAAAGGCTTGAGTAAATGAAAGGTGAAATTAAATGAGTATTGTTTAGATTGTATCCAGTATATTGAAGTGTGTAAAGACGGATTAGCACTGTTTGTTACTAGTCTTTGTTCATATTATTTGACATTATGATAGAAAATGCTTTTTCAGAGTCTTAAATCGCTAAGGTAATCATTTAATGATGAGATATTGAAGGACATTTTAGAAAAAAGGATAAATATATGAAATCTTTTCAATAAGAATGTGGATTTCTAAATTTTTCATAGAGCTGAAAAAGTTTCTGTTAAACAATAATTTTAATTAAAATACACTACAATAAAATGAGAAAGGTCATATACATATGCAGGCTTTTAAAATATAAATGAAAATGTATATACTTCAAAATGAACCTAAAAAAGACAAATATTCACTCATCTAAAATATTTAGAAGAATAAAAATTTATATCTGAAAAGATTTTTTAGGCAGTCTTTCTTTCATAGGTAATTTTTAGGCATTTGCTGAATTAGTAAAGAYGAGAGGAAATACTGAACAGAGCAGCTCCATTGAAATTTCAGCTTTCCTCTCTTTTCTAGGTACATTTTTTTTCCCCTCTATAGCAATATCCAGCTCTTTTATGAGGTTCCAGTGGCTTCCATGGCAGAGACTTCTCCAGCAATGAAAGGTGTAGCCCTCCTGTCTATCTGTGTGGAAAATTCAAATAAATTTCCTGATCGGCTGTCACTCTGCATCTCTCATTCCCAAACAATGGGACTCCTTTGAGAAGATGGAGCACAGTGTGTGCTGTTTTGGGGGATACACTTTGTAAACTCTGTGACAGCAAATTGACACAGTTAAGTACAGCCGTGAATGACGCTGGATTGTAAATAAACTTAGAATTGTCTGAAGTACCTGGGGCGTGCATGGGGGTGGTTGTATGGTGACAGACATGGCTCAGGGCTATTACACACGGTTACCAGCTCTTCTTCTTGCTAAGGGGTGTCCAGAGAGAATCCATCTGGATGCTGCTAGTTCTATGCCACTGTTGTTAGCAGTGGTTGGAAACAGGACCCGTGTGTGCTCCCAGTCTCGCACCTCTGAACAGCACCCGGGTCAGGTCTGCTCTGCCTCAGGATCTCAGACTGAACTGCAGAGCTAAAGTGCCCAGCATGATGTGCTCCTTGTCGGGGCTTGGGTTCATGCTGCTGAATATGACACCAACAACAGCAGTCCCATCAGTGCGTCTGCCCTCACTGGCTTCTGAGGAACCTCCAATATCYTAGGGATTTGCTCCTTTTCACGGCTGATTTCATGGCAAAAAGATTCGTTTCCCTGGATTAAGAYTTATGTAGAGTGATGCCTTCATCACCTAGTAATTTTTGCATGTGTAAAAACCCRGTCTGGAAGACAAGACTGCAAGACAATGTATCACTCGTAATGATAACAMCATTAAACATAAATATCCAGRTTAAAAAAAGCTAATCATTAAATCYCAAAAATACTYTGTCACTTTACGATACACCTAACASCTATGTGTGCCTGTGCTTGATTGTCTGACTGTGGGTTTTATTTCCCAATTGAAATTAAAAGCAGGATAGCTTTCAGTAGTAGCTGAGATTTTATRATACACTAAACTTTACATCAGCACGTTTCTGTATTCTGAATAACATCCTCAAGCTCCCTCAGTCCAAGCAGTTCTGTTTGAGGAATAGAGGTGATCAGCTTGTGTCTTCCTAGTGCATAAGACTAAGCAAGGTAAACCATTAATCAAATAGATATGCAAATTAGAAATTATAATATGAGGTGTTAGATAACACAATCTGCATGCAATAGCAGCTGGATCTCTCAGGAAATTAATTTAGCAAAAAGTCCATATTTAACAGACTGCATGGTGGCATTAAGAATGAAAATCTAGTCTATTAATCATGCAAGAAATTGCAATTAAATTGTATTTGTTAATTTCATAGTGAAGAGTTTTTAAATTAAAGCATTAACCATTTTCTTGAACCTTTRTTTCTAGGCAATTGTAATTCAGAGGCAAGTGAAATACTGTTTTTATGGGTTAAAAACTGTTTTCTATAAAATATATTTAATTTCCTATGAATACTTTGAAAAAAAAGAGGCACAGACCTCAAATTATGTATCAGTTTGTTTCTCACAATATTTTTCTCTTGGCTCCTTTGTTTATTGGTATCTCATCTACCCCAAGCAACATGGTGCTTTTGTCTTCTATTTCAAATACTGAAAAACTAGGCTTTGTCCAGATTTTTATTCATTTGTGATGAAAGTATTTGATTTGTCTATTTTTACCATATGAATGGAAAACCATGAAGGATACTTTATTTGCAAATGTAAGAGGACATCTGGAGCTAGTTTTACCTATTCTACCCCATTTTTTAAGTCATAAGGATTACTTTTGAACTTTGCCACTGCAACATGAGCATTGCAAGTGTAAACTGAAAACTACCCTAAATTAAATTTCAGCTTTGAATAAAAAGTGAAAGAAAAATTGGAGAATAAGCATCTATTCTCAGCATTTCTTTTGAAATATTCAATGTTATCAGTGCTATCAAGTAAGCTGCCTTCAGTCTTTAAGAAGACCTCTGAAAGTCCATCCCTACTAACTGGAGATAACATTACACAGATAAGACCTGAGAGATCAACATTTCTTATGAGGGATTAATTTAGTGGATGATCTTCAAGAAGCTTTTCTATATTCTAAACTTTATTGATTAGATAATATAATCATTATGAGTYGGTGAATTTAGACTTTACAAACTTTATTTGCCTTGAAATTATGAGTCTAGTCTAAGCAACAGATGTTATACTTTAATTAGATAGTACCTCAAGAGACAGATTCTTTCCTAGACAGTGCTCTAACCCTCTACAACTTTATTTTGGGGTGGGAGAAATTGTTTCTGTGAGGTGCTCTTTTCTCTAAGAAGAAGAATGAAAAGAAGGTGCTTAAGTTTCTAGATAGAAGAAATTAAATGAGCTTTTTCCATTAAGGAAAATATAAAAAATATCATCCTCAAGGCCAGAGTCTGGCCTTCTATATTAATTTCAGGTTTACTTTGGATTGTCTCCAGTTTTACCTCAACTAATTTCAGTGGTACCTTGSAAACCCATGCATCTTCTACATACTAATGGGATCTGATGGGGGGAAAAGAAGATCTCATCAAATTGCAGTAGTAAGGCGATACTTCACTACAAAATTGAATTTTAATATAGTGTATGAAGTTCTAGTCTTACATAAATGTAATGAGTGTAACTTTATGTCCATCTTGTGAGGGCTTGCTATACTTGCCTTCCAAAACAGTTGCTAAACCTTTACAATTTTTATCAGTTATAATATTAAGAAGTCCAGCCTTATTTGTGTAATAAAATATATTTGTTCCCTCCTATCCATAGAGTTATTTGAAAATGTTATTTTTTAATTTGATTTTTTGTAATGACAAATATTACTACTGTAGAATTCCCAGAGCTCTAATTTCATACTTAAAAAGCAGAACTAAATTACAACATGTATTTTTAAGGCAGACAATTTTGAAAGCTACACCTTACTTTCCTTTTTACAATACTCTTTAATGAGATTTAATTCAGAGCAACTGTTTATGAGTTAGTGATTTCTTGTTCTACTAACAGAATGTGAAGATTAGGTTTCATAACATTCTCAGATATCTTCTGGATGCTGTTTAGGGAGTATTCCCAATTTTCTCAGCACCAACATAATTTACACATTTTTGTTATGCTAATAGGAAYGTAGCATTATGCATCATGTCCTTTATCCTGGTGTGTTTTGTTCCATGCATTGTGCTTGTCTTTCCAATCTGATAACAGAGTATATTAAAACATCTGTCCTCGTGTTGCAAGTATTTGTAGGAGACAGGAAATAGAAATATGAAATTAATTTTCATTATGAATTGTACTTGCCCTTAAAAGAGGTTGCTAGATATTGCATGTTTTTCTGTTTCAGAGTCAGAAGTGAGATTATATCATATTACATTGATTAGAAATTCACTGTTAAAATGAATCCTGTGCTTGGAAAGAATCACCCAGTATTTGTTTTCCTGCATTGAAAGAGTTAGGATTTCTCTGTCTCTCTGAAGACAAGTACAGTCAGGATTTCAATCAATTTTAGCATACGTGACAATTGAAGTGTGTCACGAGTTATATGAAACAGCTCAGATAATGGCTTGCTTTATAGGATTAAATTTATGCATCGATTATATTTGTATGTGTCTGGAATCTTTTAACATCAAAGAAGTTAAAACAAGTTTAGGGAAGCCACCATCAAGATTGTTTTGGTGAAAAGAAAGAGTGTCTTCTTCTTTGTGATGCTTGTTTGCAAAGATTAATATCAGATGAGTTTCTGTTGTTATAATAGTTGAGAAACTTATTCAAGGCACAAATAAGCCTAATAATACCTATGATAAAGGCTTTTGTACTAGTCAAACTTTGCAGCCCTCCTCAAAACACTGGTTCAGAGTCTTTCTGAGTTGTGGGGGTTTTTGACTGTAAAGAAATTATTTAAGATCAAATAATCAGTGGATTGATGATGGGRTTTAGAAGATTGTTGCAATTTTCAAGTTCTCCTTCAATTTGGGCTTTTAATTTTTGTTTGGTTTATTGGTTTTGTTATCCTATGGCTTATTTTCTTGAGATCTTAATGGTAAACTGGCTGTACTTATCCTTTGGGCTTTTTTTCCCTGGTTTCTTTGTTTTGGTTTGGGTTTTTTTACCTGCAGAAGGAAATACRTAAAACTGATTAGCTCACACATGGCACCCTTTAAATCATTACAGCCTTCTTGAAATAAAGTTATGGACTGTGGGAAAAAAAAYCTGAAGTCTATCTCTTCTGTGGAGAATATGAGAACTTTTTTTTTTCTAGCAAAAAGAATTCATTCTCTCTCTCCCTCTTGAGACTTTTACTTCCATTTAGAATTTATATATGGCAGCAGAGCCATGTGAACACTTGCCTAACTGAAGTAGTCATGAAAGTGAAGTTAGTATTTCCCCCAAGAAGTTAATCATCAGATGAATGGATATCCAAGTCTTCTTCTAGTTAAGCCTTTTTGTCTAAGAGTTAAAATTTTAACTGTTAGCTGTCTCCAAGAGATAGTTCAGAGTGTATCAAACCCAAAAAATGGAAGTAGCAACAATGGCAGCTACCCTGCCTGATTGACAGTGCAAATCCTAGCACTAAAATGTTTTTAAATCCTCTAAAATTCCAAATTATCTAGACCTCTTTATTGCATGATTTAATAGTTTATTTCTTGGAACTTTCCCTATAAGTCTTAATCCCTTCATGCACACCTTGGTACRATAAGAATGGTATCTTAGAAACCCTGTCATACTAAACTTCAATTCAATAGTGATGCTGGTCATATTGCTGTGCTGTCCTGGGAAATGGCTTTGGTCAGGTATAGCAAAGGTTTCCCAAGTTTCTATAACAACCACTGTGGTGGGTTGACACTGACCAGGTTCTGGCACYCACCAAATCCACTCTCTCACTCCCCTCTGCAGCTGGACAGGAGAGAGAAAATTTAACAAAGGGTTCATGGATTGAGGTAAGGACTGGAAAAGATCACTCATCAAATACCATCAAGAGCAAAATGAGCTCTAATTAGAGATACGAAGTGAATTTATTGCCAACAAAATCAGAGCAGAAAAAATACAAGTAAAATAAACTCTAAAAACACTTTCCCCCACCCCTCCCTCCTTCTCAGCTCTACTCCTCCACCCACAGTGGGTCAGTGAGACAGGGAATGGGAGTTAAGGTCAGTTCATCATCTGTGGCTTCTCCTGCTGCTCGGGGAGAGGAGTCATTCCCCTGCTGGACTATGGGGTCCCTCCCATGGGAGACAGCTCTCCATGARCGTCTCCGATGTGAGCCCCTCCCACGGGCACACAGCCCTCCCAAACCTGCTGCGGCGTGGCTCTCTCTTTCCACGGGGTGCAGTGCTCCAAGGACAGGCTGCTCCAGCCTGGAAGCAGGGCCCTCTCTCTGCACCRGGTCTCCCACTGGATCACAGCCTCCTCCAGGCATCCACCCGCTCCAGCATGGGGCTGTTCCAGAGGCTGCAGGTGGATCTCTCCATCCCCATGGATCTCCATGGACTGCAGAGGCACAGCTGCTTCACCATGATCATCACTGTGGGCTGCAGGGGATTCTCATCTCTTGCACCTGGAGCATCTCCTGCCCTTCCTTCTCCACTGACYTTGGTGTCTGCAGAGTTGTTTCTCTCACGTGTTCTCACCCTGCTCTKCTCTGGAYRCAATTACAACTGCACAAATTTTTTTTGTATTTCTGTCTTCTTAAATCTGTTATCAAAGAGGTGTTACCACCATTTCTAAATGGCCCAGCCTTGGCCAGCAGCACATCTGTCTTTGGAGCCACCAGGGATTGGCTCTGCCGGACACTGAGAGAGCTTCTGGCAACTTCTCACAGAAGTCACCTCTGTAGCAACCCCTGCTTCCTAAATGAGGCTRTGCAAACCCAATACAACCACCATCACTAAAAGTTCTTTGTCTGGTAATATGGAAATAATCATATTCTGTCTAATATCAGTCTAGATTGTAACCTTTCTGTGAAATCTAAGGCAAGAAGCGGCAAGAGGAAAATAATATAGATTCTTGATTGCAATAGGTAATTCTTTTTGTTCTGTTTGAGCAGCTTTTGCACTAAAATCTTCTCATTGTACAGGCTTGTCAAACAGGGAATGTTTACTCTCTGTTACTCAGTTGCAAGCCAGAACCTGAACTTACACTAATACACAACCTAACTAAATGTGGCCAGAGGACCTCGGTGTCCATTCTATTCTGCATATCAGTGTACTTCTTGTGCACTGCTGTGGGATAATAAAGGACACTGGTCAATCTAATTTTCATTTGAAGTCAATGATTTATGAAGTCAAACTGCAAATTGGAGGTCAGTCTGCAAAGAGCTTCCTCCCAGGTACTGCTTAGGTCACRGAGCTCTGCTCTCCTGGGAGCTCATGAACTGAGCCTCAAGGCAGGAGTCAGGAAAGGCAGTAACAAAAGTCACCTACAGTTAATCCCCTTTGTTTTGCAGTACCACCAGTGCCACTGGCTGGTGTTCATGTTCATCTGTTAATATGAGCAGGGACAAAGGRGGGGGAAACACTTCCCAGCTCTACAGAGGTACCTGTCATGGTGTGTCCTGCTCCACAGATAATATGAAAAGGTTAGAGTATTTGTACTCTGCTGCCATGTGGAGATATGGATGGGAAGAAAAATCCTCAAGATCCAGCTCCCTTTTCATACGTCTGTGAGATACTTTGGCAAAAAATGTGCTTGCAATGAATCATTGGGGGAGTGGCTAGAGAGGAGCAGGGCTGAAATGCAGGTGATTGCTAAAGAGGAAGGGAGTTGTGGAGTTAACTATGAATATATGGGCACATTTACTAAAACTGTGTGTCAGGACTTAAAGAAGCACAGTAAGTTGTCTCAAACACTGACAAAGAAGGAAGTTCCCACAAGACAAGCTACCACAATTGGCACAGATGGCAAACAGGAAGGAGTTAATTTCAGGCCCACATGAAGGTGAAAGGTTTGGAACTAGCACACCGGACAAGATTACAGTGCACACTGTGGGAAAAGCACAGATGCAACACCAGGAAGATGCCAGGCCTGGTGAGGCAAATCTGGGTAACATCCAGACAAAAATTCCCATAATGGAAAACTGTGATAAAGGAAGCAGCTGCTTACACACATGCCATCCCAGGCTGTGGGAACAGCACATATGCCCTGTGGATACCTGTGCCTTGGACTGTATAAAAGTGGTACCTCCAGGAGGGCCGGTGGGATGCCGCAGGAACCCATGTGTTGGTGGCTACCTTTCTACTTAATATGTCTCTCTGTCTCTCCCCTACTCCTCTGTCTCTCTACCTCACATTTATTGTTAAATAAAATCTGTACAGTTGACTTTAGTATATAGTCTTGTTTGCACCTTAATTGGGGCAGAGGCATCTTATAAGAATTGGACCCTTGTATTATTTCAGAAGTGGGATCCTAATATTATTCCAGTGTCTCTTAACACTATGTTACCTGGTGTTCTGAATGAAACTGCTGTAACTAAAAGTATTAATGCCTAACAACATTTATTCACAGATTTAATTGGAAAAAAAATCTGGTTTTAAGTAAGAAAAACTGCATAAATAAATCTAAGTGACATTTCAAATAAAAGAAATTGTTTCCTTACTCTGACATTTCCAGTTTACCTAATACTTTGTAACAATATTTCCATAATATACTGTAGCACGATCCTATTGTCTCAGCTTTAAAGGTCAGATGTTTAACATGACTTGAGTTTTTTGTAGTCTTGATAGCATGAGAAAACATTTAGTATATCATTAACAAGATATCTTGATTTAAATGCAAATGAATGCAGGAAGAAAGGAAGATAAAGATACTACCAAGACTGCAAATGATGAATCTTCACTCAGCCAATGGTTAGCAGGTACAGGTTTCAGACATGGAGTTTTAAGATAATAACAATCTAGTACTATTAGTGATTGAAATATCAGAGAAAAATGTCACAATGCTTGATCATCATTTAGCAATTAACTGATGCAAATTGAAAATATCTAAGGATTATTTTATCCTTCAAATAAAAAGTAATTGATAAAAATTTTGGGAGGAAAGGGTTAAAACCAGAAGATGTGGCAAGGAGGGAACAGCTCTTGCTCAAAGTGACCTTGCAGCCCAGAATGCTAAGAATGTAGATGTGGGAAAACTCCATTTTTTATGTCTAGTGTTGTTCATACTCTGCCTCTTTCGAGAATTAGAAWTCCTGTGTGACATGCTTGAACCTCCTCCTGGGAGAGAGAGATCATAAAAGCACAGTCTTGTTATAAACTGCAGGTGCACAAATCCTGATGGATCCTGTGTCCCCACGTGTCTGTGCCTGCTGGGATGAACTGAGCCTAGTGGAGCTTGAGTCCCCATGTGTCTCTGGCCACTGGGATGAACTGAGCCTGATGGAGCCTGCATCCCTGTATGTTTCTGCCGCCTGGGGTTGTTAGTGAGTTAATGAAACAAATCAGCTCTTTGCATTTCAGCTGGGTTTTGTTGGTCACCCCGGTGAACTGTATGTGTCAATTCACACAAAAAATGCAACTCTTATTAATAAATGTAACAATCTATCAGCTTTTAGTTAAGACTACAGAAGTTTTCTGTGAAATTACAGATTTGTATGCCTGCAATGTCAATGCATTGTGTACATTGTGCAGCGTGCTTCACTCCATGATGGAAAGTGGGGGACCCAAGAGGCAGCTCCCTCCCAGCTGTGCCTATGTGATCGACCATTAACATTTGGGATATGAGGTTTCACTCACAGCAGGAAAACACAGCTGCCAGGGAAACTAAGAACTGCCCTCAGGGTGGGCATAAAGCAGGAGGCTGACAGAAAAATGGCTGAGGCCTGAGACTGTCAAGAACAGAAGGATGGAAGAAAAGCTGCTTTCCTTTGCTTCGTACATCTCTCCAAAATGCATCTTATTTGAGACACAAAAAGGACTTGGTAGCCCTACTGAAGCTCCTACTCYTAGGTGTTTGTCTTGTTCCGAAGGCAACTGGCTACGGGGTACGGGGAAAACATGCTCTCAAGGAACAGCATCAGGAATAATAGATGTAAACCCTGAGGCTGGATACTTCGTCAACCAAGTCTGACAGACACAAACCATGCAATGTGGAACTTCTGTCACATTACAGGAACACAACTGCAGAGTGATGTGATGACAAGGTAACACTGAGCAATCAAACAATGGAACAATCTCGAACTCGATAGCAGAGACTGGCCTGTGCTCAGACAGGCCTGGAAGTTATGTTTTAAGGGATTTATATTAGCCCAGCTGTGCTCCTGTGCTTTTTTTGGAGGTTTGCCTGGAAGCATTTTTCATCACCAGTTCTATCCTGAATTATGGACCATTCATTTAGTTGAAGAAATAGAGACAAAGGTGTGACAAAACAGGCAGATGTAGCTGATGTTTAGCCAAAAAAAAAAAAAAAAGCTTTGCAGATAAAGTTGGAATAATTAGGGAAATGCACAAGTCCTGTATATTCAAACTAACAACATAGACAATCCATAATGGGTTTACTACTTCCGTGTTTCACAGGCTTTTAGACCTCACTTAATGTAGGCAAAGCTAAATGTGGTCCTGTTTAAGAGCAGAAGAACTGTTTTCCTAGGCTGGTCTTGAAATTAAGAATTCACAATTAAATACATTTTAGACACCAAATAATCCTAGTTTCAACTATATTGTTTCATTGAATTTCTGTATTGTTTTTTGTTTACCGTAATCTTACACTATCATTGAAAGCTTCAGTAAGTCACTGCCTCAGTTCCGGTGTTTGGTCTGTTTTGGTGTTCTTGCCTTCTGAATTTTACAGGCATTTCAGAGAGTTGGAGTGAATTTTAAGTTGTTCTGCTTTGAAAAAGTTAGGRTGTAGATCCCCTAAGAGAAAGCTACACTGACAACTAATATACCCTTGTTAAAATCTTTTTTTTTGTCAGCTTTGACTACATCACAGGAATGAAATTGGTAATGAACTTTCTGAGGCATAAGAGGGAGGAAGAGTGGACCCTAAGTCTCTCATTTAATGCATTATTTGGGTTTCACGTAAAACCAAGAGAATAAAAAGCTGGCTTTTAAAGGAAAATACTTCGTGTGGATAAACTGTTAATGCTGTCAGAAGAACTGGGGAGATGATCTGAAATAGCCCAGAAATAGACTCAGGCCAACAAGAAGAGTAGAGCTGTCAGTCCAGACTACCCCGTGTCTGAATACTTTGATCCACAATCAAGAAGAATTTGTAGTTATTGTCACCTATACATATATCTTAAAGCATAAATTTGGATGAGACAGGAGGAAGGGTAGGTTATTTACTATTTCCTTACGCAGAAGTCTGATGTGTCTTTTYTGAATCATCTTGAGTTGGTAACTCTTAGAAATATGGTCCCCAGAATGAGGATAGAAGATCCATTATTGTGTAATATATTCTTGCATGAGTGGGCTTCATCTCATTATCACTTACTATAATACATTAATCATTACTAAAGACCTGAAACTATTTATTTTCAACCTTTAAACAAAGGGTATTTCTTGTGAAAGTACAAAAAGTGGAAAAAATCAGCCTTTCCTTCAGGTGTATATTCATTTCACAGAACGCCAAATGCAAAACAGTTTTGATTTTTACCAGCAGTGAAACCTAGCTTGAGCTTAGAGCTCCTGAGAAACATTTTTTTTTTCTCTAGAATGAGTGGCTGTTCATTATTTGTATTTCTGTATAATCTTTAACTGCTGTGGAGAGGGCCGTGAATGATAAAAGAGCTAAAATAGAATAATTTATATCAATGTTCCGTAATACCATAGAGCACAGAAGGTGGTTTCAGAATTACTGTGAGTACACAATAAGCACAAACACATATTTATAAAACATAAATTTTAATGTCAAAGTAGTGACATTATCAGGTTAATACAGTCTGTGTGTGAATGACCAAAAATGTCAGTATTTAGCAATGGCTGCACATGGCCTTCTTGGACAGAAATTGGATTCCCTTTAATATGGTTTGGTTTATGTAGCTCCAGGGAATGCACAAATCTGAAGCCTTAGGCTGCAATCTTAATAGATCTCCTAAGCCAGAATAAGTTTAGAAGGTACCTCATGTGGAAAACTTAACACTAATGGGATAGTGCACTGTTGGTACAGCCTTCTGAATGGCTATAAGCTGTTCAGTAAAAGCAATGTTTTTAGTGTTCCTTTGTATATTTTGATATTTTTTAAAGGAAGACCTTAATCAATTCAGTTCCGTGGTTCAGTTTCCCTTCCCAAAAAATGTAGTGTTTGATCAGGTTGAAAGGAGATTTTTGGGTCACAATATCCAGATAAAATAGAATGGGAATGCCCAGTGTAGACACATCTGGTTGAGAGAGATGACTCAATTGTTCTGATCTTCCTTGTTCATTCACGACAGTCCCTCACTGGGAGCCCTCACACTTTTCATGTTCCTTTGTGCCCTGAACTTTGGAAAATATTTGAAGTCTGGTGTTCAAATGTATTACCCATTTTTGGAAATGGAAAATCCTCTTGAGACAAATTTATCAGGGGCTGCCTGACGTGGTTTGGCATCTGAGAGATGGGATGCAAAGTGTAAGGAAGCATCTTAGCAAGATTTTAATTTAGCAAGGGAAGCCTGCAGTACTGAAGTAACTCAAAAGACATATTCATTGCAGACCAATGCTGAAAAAAAAAGGCTCAGCATAAATGTAAGTGGTGGTGCTGAGAGAGGACCATGCCTGTCTCCAGTATCAGAAAAATATCTGCTGACAGTCCTTCCTGTCCGTGTGGCTGTAAAATCTGGAAGTAATCCAGATGTTAAATAACTCCTAGATGTTTGTCTGAAGGAAACCCAGTATCATTAGTACAACATCACACACTGGAATACTCTGTTATACCCAAGCAACACTAAGGTGATGGAAAGGCTTTTGAGGTTGAATGTCAAAATTCCTATCACAAACTGATGGATTGCTATATGACATTTGGTAATTAATTGCTATTTCAATTAAAAAATCACTGGCATTAAGGGCAAGACAATTTGTCTAGGGCTCAGACAAGGTGTAATTTAGTGTGGTCTCGAAGTAAGGATTTGAGAGGGTTGGAATAGAGTCTTTTAATTGACTTAAAATGTGAATGGACATGAGAGGTGAAGGAGCACAGACTTGGAAAAAATTTTGAAGAACAATTAGGTTTCTCAACGTGGTGAACTGAGGAAAAAAAAAGGAAAAAGTCCTCTGTACTGTATTTGGCAGCTGAAGTTGAAGTGAGTTAATCATGTAATAGCAATGTAGTGTTGCACAAAGCCCAAATGGAATAACAGCAGGTGTAATGAGAAGATATAAGAAGGGATGGTCTCAAGGCAATTTTGCATCCCTTGAATTTTTAAATTCTTCTACAGCAGAATGACTTTTGGAAGTGGGATTTCTGGTTGTGACCATTTTTTTCTGTAGGGAGTAGGAGTTTTACAGTTCAATGTACTCTAAGAAAAGAAAATCAGAGCCAGCAGTGCATAATGGTGATTCTCCACAAGGAGGAAGCTGAAGTCATCAGTTTAAGTTCTTTGGATATACTTAATGTATTCATTGCTGAAAAGTGAAATTTTATTATTTGCCTAGATCTATTTCACTAGATCTAAGCATGCTTGTATTTTGCACAGGTGGGTTTGGTTTCTAAGCTGAGAGAAATAATGAGGTTTTAGACATACTTTTGTAAGTGTAGGCTTAAAAGAATTGATTGGTTTAGTCTTTTACATTGAACGTTTTTTCTCTTTCATTTGTAATWTTTTTTTACTTCTGCCATATTATGTGAGGTTTTTATTATTTTTGTGATTCATTGGCTACCTCATTTTGACGTTTAAATGGAAATTCAGAAAAACAAAATAATTGCTCTGTTTTTTCTTTTTTGTAGCAGTTTTGAGAACAGTTTGGTTTTTTTCAGAGTGAGAATGTGTTTGTACTGGAAGATCATGGATCTGAACCTGAGAGATTTCTTACTGCTTTTGATAGCTATTTGATACTCTGTTCTTGATAAACAGTCTTATAATAATTATTGAATGATGAGCAGTAGATTTTTATGCCTGTGCTTGTGACTTGACAAACTCATTTCAGGTGGAAAGCTCTTGAGTAACTGAAATTAAAAATTACAGTTCAGGAGCCTGTGGAAAGATCTTCCATCTGAATCCTCCCTTTTCTTAGATTTCACTATATGAAGTGGTATTCAGGTTTTTAAGCATATATTACAGAGGTAGACAAAAGCCTTGGGTTTTGTTATGGATATCATAATGTATTTTGCTTTTTAATTTTTTTTTGAAACCTCATTTTAACATAGTGATAAAACAGTGATTCCAATTAAAGAATAATTGCTTTTTAACGAGATATAACAAAATCGTCCTAAACTACTCATCGTCTGTTGACAGAAGAGAGAGATACCAGGTGAAAAGGTAATAACTGAAATTTTGTACTTTGCTGGATGCCATTGTAGCCCATGCACATTTTTGAGACGAATAAAGGCTCARTTCTCTGCTGCAGCTGGAAGAAAACACGTTTTTTCTGTCTGTCTTTACTTCCCAAACGTCATAGTGTGCATAATGTCCCTCTGCACAAATTCGTTGCATGGGAAATAAGGTCTGTAACTCGTAATGCGTGCTCCCAATGAGGCTGTGTTTAAGCGTGCAGGACTAAAATAGCCACAAAGTCCTCACCAAACGTGGATATTCCCATTCTTATTTCAGTAGCTAACATTTCACTGTCAAGTGCTAACATGTTAAGTGTGATAGGAAAGATGTATTCTTCTATTTTGTTAAATAAACAAAGGTATTTTTCCTTCAGAAAAATMCATAACCATGGAAGAGACAAGAAAACACCACATTTACGAAGACATCAAAATCACTGAAATGGGTTTCTCTTTACATGCTGCAGAATGTATAAATCTGTTGATTTTTCACATGCAGAAACTGAGGAGGAACAAAGCAATAGATCTGAATTCTTTAAAACACCAAATACATAAATAAGTAAAATCGCTGAGTTAAATGACACTTCGTAACTCTATACCATTTCCATTTCAAAGACAACGGAATCAAAAGTATTTGTCAAGACTGCATTTTGATAAGAAAACCATCTCTGCCTTGGTTTCTCTCTTGATAAATGAAATCCTAATAGTGTTTAAGTATGCCAAAATTATTAAGACCTGATCCATGGTCAGTAAACTAGCTTCATAACAATCAGAAAGATTTGTTTCTAATTCCATATCTGAGTTTTCAGAATTAGTTTTAGCACAGCTTTGTACTATCGAATAACTGGCCTATTTTTATTTTCCAAGGTTGAAGATAGGTAGGATCACAATTAATCTGGGGGCTTTATTTAGTGTGTGGCTAACCAGTAAGGCTAGGCTTTTGTCAATTTATTAATAAAGTGCAGATTTAATAAGTCCAAATACAGATTTCCATTCATCTCTTACTGGGAAAAGCACAAACCACTGCCTCCCTACTATTTTTCTAGGTTAAGATTTTTAAGCCTTTGATAAATCCCCAAGATTAATAAGTGAAAGAAAGAATATAAAAATTTTCATTGCACTCTCTGCAGTGTGGTTTTGCTGCTGTGGTCAATTGCATCATCCGAAAAGGAATGACATACTAAAAGGTGATTTGGARAATGGTTTTATAATTTCCTTTTCATTTCCTTGATTGACACTTTTATAAACAGCCTGAGTACTGGATGCTTGCAGGAGTTAAGCAAATGTATCACAGGGTGGGGTTCAGATTTCTGGTTTGTTTTTATTTTTTTTTTTTTAGCTATGCAAATATGACGCAGTAGAAGGGATGACACTTCTCACTTATTTTAAAAACAGGGAAATGTGCTGTGGTAACTCATGCTGTACAATGCTGCACAGTTACAGACAGCCCACCTCAGCCTGGTGTCCCTCCATCTATAGCAGATCATACACAGCAGAAAAACTGGGAAACTGGGGCAATGGGAACAGTCATTGTGCCGTGTGGTATTTCAGTATGTTTGTTTCTGTTAGCACAGGAGAGACAATCTGTTTGCATAGGATAGACAGATGTGGCAAGATGAAAAGCCTTAACTTGCTCACTGTTCTTTAAGACATGTTGATGTTGGTATTGCTAACTTGAATCAGACAGTTGTCTTCAAGTTGATTTCTTGTTTGTTACTTCCTTTGTGCTTCAAGTATTTTGCTAATTAATTACTAGACAGTCTCCTACTGCAATGTCTTATCAAGGGTGAATGGCTCTGCTTTGTGTTGTTTATATTTTGTGTTAATAAGTTAAAGATGTTAAAACTTTCACTATTGGATAATAAGGCAATCTGTGGCAGAGTGGCTGTACTAAATTGAAGAGCTTTTTCTAATTTTGTCTTACCTCATTTACCTGCTGCCTGATATTGGATCAAATAAGTGAAACTGGTAATGTCCTTGTGATAAGAAGGCATGGGGAGCTTGCTTAAACACCTTGTTGTCTGAAGAGATGTATGTTATGTTATGTTATATGGTATGTTATATTATGTTATGTTTTATGATGTGTTATGTTGAACAGCTTGTTTTCCAGCTGCATAGAAAATACATGAAATATTGGCAGGATACTATTTTTACCATTGTTTCTTCCCTGCTATACCACTTTCTATTCAGTTAAAAAGGATCATATACCCTGTGAATAAGTATGGATTATGCCTTTATGGTGAAGGCTAAAAGCCAACATGCATTATTGATCTTTTCAGTACGCCACAGCTAGGTGAAGTCAAAAAGACTCATTTTGATCGAATTGCAAAATAATATTATGATTTCTATAGAAAACCTTTATTTCCTACTACCCTCTGTCTGACAATAAAATATATTTTTACTGTCAAGTTGTTCACCTATACCATAGAGTCCCTACAAAGAGGTTTTGGGATGTTCTTTTGAAACCTTTGCTGAAGTAGAGCTACTGCCATCCCCTCATYCACAGACTTTGGCATTTCATTATAGAAGACAGGCTGGTCTAGGCTGATTGATTTTCTCCGAAAGAGTGATGTTGGTATTAAAGCTCAAGGACAGAATCGTGGTAAAACACTTCAGTTCTCAGTGTTAAAATCTCACAGCCAAGTAAAATTATGAATTATTAAGTAGCTTCTAGAAAATTGGAAAAGCTTCAAATCTTTCCCTTCTCTAGTAGTGTAGATTGTTGTTACAACACTCCTACAGAAAAGGAAAAGTTAACTATTACTGTCTTTATTCTGACGACTGCTAACTGCAATGAATGGTAGAGGGGCCTTCCTCTTTTAAGTGCATAACCTTGCGAATAGCAAGAGCAGATATTTCCTGTAGCTTTTTAAGTTTAAAAAAACAGGTGGAATTTAAGTTTTCAAAGTCCCCTTACAGCTTGCCTTTCATGTTTTCCCTGCAGAGTATTCACACTTCCTGTAGGTGCCTGTCTGTTTGCTTGAAAGGCTGTGATTCAGGTATGACCCAGTGTCTGGGATTCTGTTTTCCAGTCTGGGTCTGGATGCTTGAAATCTATACATTGCAAGATCCAGTGTTTTATGAAAATAGGCCTATGGAAATAGGCCTATATTCCTGATATACATAACAGCTGAAATGATTTTTTTAAACATTTCCTTTCTGTATAGCTTAGATAAAAACCTGAAGGCATTTAAAAGACAATAATCAGTTCTAAGATTTTTTATGACGACCCTGTGAAACTATTAGTGCACAGGATTTGTTAAACTTTGGGCTTAGAAACATAACTTGGAAAATGCAAAGCAGCATTAGATAAATGATGCTTTGTAGTGAATACAAGAAACTGTATGTCTTCAGTGAATTTGCTTGTATAGGCTCAAGAATTGCAAATATTCAGAGCTTCGGAGTTGTGAAGCTTGAGGTGACATAAAAGATGAGAACCTCTTGATAATGCAAAAGAGAGCAGCTGAATTACATCAGCAAGTGTGACAGACACCTCACAGATGGAGTAGCGAATGAAATGTGATGGCATTTATCAAACATTAGAGATAATGTACAATATTTTCACATATTGAACATAGATCTTTTTAGTTAGTGCTCTGGAAATCCCTGACAAAATTTTTTTAGGCACCTATTTTATTCTTAAACAATTTTTACTGTTTTTCTCAAGTAGGTTCTCAACTTTCTGGCTAAAACRCATAGGAAAAAACATGAGAATGTGATACATGTGGAAGGAAGCACAATTTAGCTTAAATTTTTTATATTTATTAAATTGCTTTATTATTCTTAAAGAAGGACACAAATACTTGAGAACATCAAAAAAGGAAATAGCATGAAGAAAGCAATTCTTTTGTGCTCTTGGAACTCCAAATGTGCAGATAACTAATACTGACCAATTTTTAGAAGAATTATAAGTGGACTTTTCATCCTGAAAAAAACTTAGATGGATGAGTCATAAGCCTCTGAAAATGAGATTTCTAATGGAAACACCAAATCAACTTTTACTAACTAGAGTGTCAGAAATATGACATTATAATAAAGTACACTGATGTATCCATATTTGCCTTTTGAAAACATAATGAAACTGGCTTCAGTGGAGAAGGTGCCAGGGTGTTCCATCCACATCTGCTGTTTTACAGGATAATATAACAATATTCAGACATGTAATGCTGGGTGTTATGTATTTGCACTAGAAAGGAAAAGGGCCAACAGAACTCTTTTAATCATGACTAGAACAACTCCRTGAGTTGCTCTATGGATATAGAGTTGCTCTCCCCTCATCCCTCTGGGGACAAGTTTGAAGCCATCAATACTTTTTATAGAAAGTATTGATGGCAACACGAGTAGTGCACACTGGGACACAGCTTGGCTCGTCTCCTGTCTGACCCAGCAAAGGCTCAGTGTGAACCCATTCATCCTGTGCTGTTTTATTGCTGACATTTAGTTTTGAATGTCTGCCACTGTACTTGGCAGAACTTGGGCTTTTTGTTGTCCCATGCTTCCAACTAAGGAATGCAGTTCAGGAACCCGAGTCCAGGACGGGGCTGATTGCACACAAACAGCAATGTCGGCTTCCTCTAATCCAGAACATGGACAGAAGACAGGAAMTGAAGACAAGTGTTCTCATCCTCCACTGACCTCTGCCTCAGGAATTTCCAGTGACACCTTTTGTTTAATAGCTTTGGATATTTTTTTTTTCTGCTGTCGCATCATATTTTATTTGATGACAGGAGAACTTGGAGCTGTGCCCATAGAGCATGGTGAGGGTCAGTGCCCAGTGAGGGGGAGGACTGGAGAGCTTGAATGGCTCCAGATTGGCAGCTTGGAGAGGTCAGGGCTCTTTGCCACCATCTGCAGAAAGAGCAGCCATTCTCCCACTGCTCTGAACAGCAAACTGGTCAGATCCCAAACCAAGTTAATGCTCTATAGGTCAAACAAGCTGAGGGAGACTTAAAGGAGGGAATCATTTTTATCTAGAATATTAAATACAGTACAAACAAAATTTGATAACAAAAGATGTTGGGATATTGGTCACATTTATTTTATTTATGAGACATTTACATTAACAGAATTCAATTACTGATTATTAAACTCAGTAATTTTTTTCCTGCTGCTATATTTATGCTTATTTGGCTATTTCTTCTTTTGAAACTTAAACTATTAATTAATTGTCATTCTGCATTTTCATCTTCTGTAATGTATTTTGAGTTTGCTTTACAGAGAAATTGGAGATTTCTATTACATGTTTGAAAAGGTACTTTGGTACATAAAAATCAAAAAAAATCATGGGGTATGTACCTAAGAACATTTGTAGTTATTTATATCTGAGAAATTTAGAAAATTACTGTTCTAATCCATCTTGTAACATGATAAATGAGTGAAAACAATTGTAATTGTTTAGCAGAGAGAGGAACCTACTTCAGTTAATACAATGACAATACGTTTAGGTCAGATCATGTTTGCAGCAGCATATGCTGGTCCATGACAGCCCCAGCAAGAAAGGCACTCACTCTGTAAAGTATCATTTAAAATGCTATCTATTAGAGCTGGTGCTACAAAGAAAGGGGGAGTATTTAGATAATCCCACAGCCTTTTAGATACTGTGCCCTGCAGCACCCAACATGTGACCAAATCAGGGTGCAGAGTGTGGCTCCCATCCTCATTTTGGTCATTACAGCTCTGGCATGATTTTTTAATGAGAAAGTGACCCTTTGTGATTTTTGCTGTCAGGTAGCTGCCATGCTCACACGGGAACTTGTGCCAGCTTTGTTGCTTGGATAAGTGTCAAGGGTTTTCTTGAGATACCTTGTTCAGTGTATATTAAACCAAGATGCAAAATCTTACAGAGCAATTGCACTCATTATAGTTGTTATTCATGAAGAAGACAAAATAGCATGTTTTCCAGAGTTAATCCTGTCTATGAAAGGTACACAAACTATGTTGACATCTATGGAACTACTGCAAATAGCTGTTAAGTGAGAGAATAATCACCCAGTCCTTTATTTTTTCCTATTTTTCCTAGTTTCCCCTCTTAGCTAGTAATCATGATGAACAACTATAAAACTAAAGGCAAGTTAGGTTGGAACCCAAAATGTATAGAATTTCTTTTAAAGGAATCCCAATCTTCACAATGTTTTTTGGTTTGGTTTGTTTTTTTTTGTTTGGTTGGKTTTTTTTGGTTTTGTTTTTTTTTTTTAATTTCTGAAATCTTTGGAGTGATTTAGGCACCTAAATATCTTAATTTTTTCAAATGGCCACTGGCATCCCAGATATCTACCAGGAGCTGGCAGATAAAAGGCAGACCTGACAGAACATGCTTATCCTCCTGGGGCAGCATTTGGTGAAATGACAGAAAACACCTACATTTGAGCACCTGAGCTGCCCCCCACACACCACGTGCTCATCAGCTTTTCTGCTGCAACTGAGTGGAATATTTTAATCAATGTACACAGCTGAGTTTTTGAAATCAAGCAACTAAAGCCATAATATAGTCTGCACCTTTGAAAATTGTAGTGGGGGGTGCAAGTGTGGGAAAAGCCTGGTTTCCATTCACAACTTAATCTGTGTAATGGCTACATAAGGATTACTGCCCTTATTTGTGATGCTTGCTGCATTGTGTCTCATACTGCTCGTGCTTTATTTGGTGGTTTTTGAGATTAGCTTCATTTTGCACAGCGATGATCCTAGTACAAAATTTTCACTGGGTAAAAGAAAAGCATCTTTTAAAAAGGTCAAATACGTCAAAGAACCTTAGCTGGCATGTTTTGTCTTATAAAGAGTAAATTAAAAGAGCTGCATTGTTGCCCTCTTTTCTGTAATATGTGTACCGAAAGAGTTTGAATTTCAAAGACTTCTTTTGTACGTGCAAAAGCATAAAAATGGTACCAGAGAACAAAATGTCAAATGAAATATTTTTCCCATTCACACAAACATGCAGAGCCATTTCTTGAATTGAGATCCACTTGAAAGCAAATAAAAGATATCTGGAAGGCAGTGAATGCAATTACCTCTTAACACCCCTTCCTCTGGCTCCAAATGTCAAAGATACAAAGACACAAATGTTTAAATTAACCGAGAAATATTTTCACTTCTTCTGAAATATTAGCATTTAGACCTTTACTCATTCTCTTACTATGTTATTATTTTGTTTGTTTGGAAGCCCTGGAAAAGATGTTTTTATGATCAAAACTTTCAGATCTTAAGTAATATATTCTAGGCAGGAGCTGTCACAATGTATTAATCTGAGAATGACAGTGTTATTCTACTCGTAATCTGAAACATTATGTTATGCAGCTGCTTTCCTAATTGTGAATTTAATTGAGCCCAAAATTATGAGGCAGTTGGGTAATTCAACCACTTTGAAAATGCTGTAGAATTATTTTAGTCTATTTTTATAACCTCACCTTGGCCACACTTGTCCTTTATAGCTGATCAAAGAGCAAGATTTCTATTTTTTTGGAACTTTTTGAAGAACAAAAATATCCATTTAAAAATACAAGAGTAACATTTACTTTTAATTTCTTGAAGAAGCAAAGATTAAGAATTATGTATTTTTAACTGTAGGTGTAGAACTGTACGTGTTCTGCTCTTCCATCCTAAAGCAGATATCTTGGAATTACAACACAGTACAAATAATACAGTCTTGGAAAATGATATGCCAGATCCCATCCAGAAGTYTTATCTGCTCAGTTAATGTTTTATGGCTGTCTTTGCCTGTCTTAACCCTCTGCTTCAATGAGATTGTTCAGAAGCTCAGAGGGATCCTGATGAGAAGATCCTACTCATTTTGGTCTCTGGTCTGCAGCACCCAGGCACGCAGCAGTTCTGTTTCTCTGCAGGGACCATCTCCATGCCCCAGTGGCAGGTATCACTTCCCAGCACACTGGGTCATTTTCTACACACCTGCCACAGCTAAGGGCAGCAAGAATGCTCCCACRCAGAGGCAGCCTGGTAACTTACTTTTAAAATCCTAAGCTGTGCATCAGCACRGCTGGAACAGTGGTGGTGGTAGAAGTGAGTAAATCAGCAGCAGTCACTCAGCTATTTGAACAGCCAGGCATTAAGCTTTTGGTGAGCCTCTGGATATGGTTTGGCACCACGAAAGATTTGTTAAAAAAGTAGGTAATTCTCTCTGTGGCATTATCTCCTGGTTCAAGGAGTCATTTTAGGGTTCTCTGTGATGCCCCGGCATGTGCTGCTCCCCAGGTTTCTCTAGAAKAAGTATTTGGGTGGGGAAACTCCTGAGCCTTCAACATGGGTGGAGAGGCTGTAACACTGCACATGGCTTTTATCCCTTCCCACATGCCTGGAGCTCCTTAGGAGGTTAAATTACAAACAGAGGCTTTTCTCAWGGGTAAATCAAGCCAAGGGGATCATGCCTGCATAATTCTGCTGCCTCCAGATTGCTGTCTTTTAAAACTTTTGAAGGTAATAGCTCACAATTTAGAGTTAACAGGAGTCACAATAGCTGCACTTTTCCTTCGATTGCTATACCACACATTAATGAGGTTTATAATAACTTCTGCACCCTATGAATATGTTATAAACTTAGATTCCTTACCTCTATTTCATCCTCAGTCCTATCATGTGTTGATAAATTTGACATGCCTGCTCTTGCTAAAATAATGGAATTTCCACTTTTGCTAGTACAATGAACTTTAGAAAGTGTTTAATCATAGGTGTTGTGCTCTGGAGGACCTTCAAAACTCAACTAATCTGTAAAGTTGATATTCTGAAGACAAAATAGTGTCTTAGTTATTAAAGGAAATTATCTGTACAGGAAGAAAAAAAGCTTTAAGTCTTTTCCTTCCAAATCTCAAGTGGTTAATGCATGACTCTGCATGAATCAGAAGGATTCATTTGATTCCTGTGCTGACCTCTTTCAGAAAATTTAATTTCTTCATCTCAAACATATTATTTTTGTCTAATACAAAAGGGCATTAACCTGAACCTTATTGCACCCTTTTACAATTAGTTACCCTTCTTTTGCATTAATCTTTTACAGTATATGGAAGGATTAGTGTTTGAACACAATACAAAGCAAAGTCTGCATACAAAATCATTGTGGATGCTCCCTGTATTTTATTTTGTATTGTAGTGAGTGGATGAAAAATTTTTGACTCCTTTTAATCTCTGATTTGGTTTTGATCCCAAGGGTCAAGTATTAAATAGTATTCTGTTTGTAGACTTAGTAAAGATCAGCGGTATGTTGTAATTACATCTGAGGATAGGAGATAAGCTTTTATCCTTATTAAGGCTGATTATTAGAAGGATGCATATGGGTAATTAACTAATGATAATTCTGAAATCTAAGTGTCTACTAAAAGTGAAGATTTGGATACCTTCCAGTCCGGTTCCTTCCAGAAAGGTCCAGAGTAACCGTTTGCTTCCATTAATCACTCCAGAGACAAACAGGTATAGCCGACATCAGAATCTTCTTCATTCTGCATTTTCAAAAAGATTTTTAAAAATTAATCTAAAGTGGAAAGCTAGGAAATAAGACAGAAATGTTTCTAAACCTGTAAATGATGGGCCATGTCTCAGTACACCTTTGTGAAACTAATTCCAAAGGACAACCTTCTTTAGTTAATGAAGAGAAAGAAGGAATTTTAAAACATGGGTGATGGCACTAGATCTTTGGGGGTTTTTTATCTGCTTTTATGCAATCAGAATACTGTTTGGTAGGAAACTATAGAGTTTTAAGAACTTGTATTTATTCTGATTTTGGCTTTAACTGTAAATGGGKKKTTTTTTTTCCTATTTCTGGTACAATATGCTTTGAAAATCTGTTTGATTTCAAAGCATGTTCTCATTTCACACATTTGAAAAGGGATTATTTTTTTCTCCAGTTCCATTTCCACAATGATTTTAATACATATTGTCTGATGGAACTTTAGAGAAAATACAGTGACTTTATTTAAATTTTGAAATTCTGCTGTTATAAATGACAAGTTATTTGCAAGCTTGTTTTCTGTATTACGGTACAATGACTACTCTTGTAGATAAAAGAACATAAATTTAAATAAAAAAACTGAGGGAAATTTGATCGAACTTCTCATGAAAATGATGAGCAGATTGTTTAAGGATTTTAGCAGATCTTCAATCTGTTGGAGAGATATCATAAAAATTATCTTGAGTTTCAATTCAGCCTCAGCCCTTCCTCTATTGCTTATTGATTTTAATATTTGAGGATAAACTTACTTCATAAGGTTAGAATTGATTAGGGCAGTATTTTGTCTGTTAAAGTGCCATCTTTCTTTTCCCTGGAGTGCTGGAAGGAACTTCCGCATTAAAACTAATACCAGTAACTCTGTTCATATTAAAATATCCATTTATACTAAAAGCTACAAATGTTAGCTTATCAGGGGACAAAGTGCCCTGCTGCTTTAGTGATCAAATTAATTAGGACTGTAGAAAAATAACTGAAAAGATCAGGAGAAAATGATAGGATGAAATGTCCTTATTTAGAGTAGTAAATGGTTGGGGATTGTGAACTAATTCACAAAATCTGTGTACCATTTGTAGAAAATTAGAAGATACCAAATGATTACATTGATCAAATAAACGATTTGGCAGTTTTGTTTCCAAAGAGTGGGTATTATTAGAAGAAATGAATGAATCCATGAATACAAAACAGATATACAGAAACTATAAATAGTGAAATGAGTTCATAATTTTAATGAACTGCATTGAATATGTTTCTATACATTTCCTTGTTTGACTTAGCTATAAAAATGCAGCAGAATTTGGTTGATACTGATATGTGTAACCAAAAGGGAAAAGATACCAAAGATTATTAATCTTCACTGAAATGTAAATAGTACAGTTCCTGCCAGTCCAATCAGCGATAACGCATGCATGTTGAAAAAAAATCTATTTTATTTTAATGCATTAGAGAACAATCTAAAAGATGAAGGTGAGAGGTGAACTGTAAGAATAATTTGGAGGCAACAAGGGCATAGAATGTTGCAGTCAGTTGTGAACCTACCATTGCCAAGTTTAAATACTAAAAATACTGTAAATTCAAATGTCACATGATAACACAATATTAAGAATTAGCAGAGGCAAGCATTATCATTCATTTTGTCAACTGAATTCCAGAGCAAAACTAACAATATTAATGTCTCTTTTATCCAATGTGCTTAAACTTGCGAAGTCACCTGTCTGTTCTCTCTAACCTCTTAAAATTATCAGGTAAATCTAGAAGACAATTTTGACTGTTTCTGAGAGTTAATTCAATATGCCTGAATTAACACCTGATTTTCCATGCAGAGTTATTACCAGAAAGGCTACTAGTACTCAGATAAATGATGTAATTTTCTGTAATAATGTGTGCTTACAAGATAGATGGTGAATGAAATGGCCACTTCTGTGTATTGTTCCAAATCTAGCACAATCTGTAATATTTCATTATTGCTCAAAGGTGATTTCGGCCTTGGAGGGATAAATGATGTAAAGAAACACTAACTTGTTTCCAGGAAAAGAAGGAACTGCTCTATTACAGGTAACTTGTTCAAATAAACAAATATTGCCAGCATTTTCAAAGCAATCCAGCATAATGTCTGTAGCATTTTAGGGATGAGCATGAGACCTGTGATCACCAAATTCTCTCCCTTAATCATCTCAGATGTTCTGCATCATTCTGCTGATCATATTATACCAGTTTCATCTTCTTGGCCAGTTAGATTATTGCAAAGCTCCAGCAGGCAGAACTGGGATATATGTTCTGCTGCCTTCAAAACTCGAGGGATATTAAAATAAAAGGTCTAGCCAGTCTTTCAGTAGAATCAGTGTGTTTTCAAATCCAAAGAGAAGGTTAGGGGTGGATTCCAGCTATTGGGTGTAGTGTAGATGGATGCAAGGAGAGTTGAGGTGCTGGCATTCATTTCTGAAGGTGAGGAGTGTTAATGACTCTGGATGGCAGCATTCTGTGCTGGTGCTCAAACTCTGCCAACAAAATTCTGAGAGACAGCTCAAATATATATTTAGTTTTTCTAATGCGTTTCACAATGGGTGAGTGAAAGAAATGCACCCTATTCTAAATTGCATGTTTGCACTGAAACTGCTATCAAAAGGGATACCTTGTGACAGCAAATGTTTCCTCACTGCAGCCAGAGGTGCTCTGATAATGAAGCATTTTCTTCTACAARTGTCTAAAGGATATTGTATTGCAAAGCTGGACAAGGTAAAATTTGGAAATCAGGTATATGTAACATGCAAGAACATTTAAATGTTAGGGGGTAAACAGGTTCCTTTACTCTGGGTTGGCACACAGGAGAAAAACCAACCAGATATTCTCAAGATGTCAAAATTACACAAAAGTTTACTGGCAAAATAAAGAAAATCAAGGAAATTTGGCAAAGGTTTAAATACAACACCAAATTCAATATAAAATACTTATAGCATTAACTTGTAGCTCAATCCATTTAACCAGAAACCTTTAAACCCGTAAGATGTTAAATTACCCAAAACGTTCCATGAAAAGAGAATTCGRAGAAGAAGAAAGAGAGAGACAAAGACGGAAAAGGTATAGAAAAACACATATATAGCTACCAGCTGGACAGCTCTGCCAGGCTGGGRTATAGGCTCTGGGCTGGGGATGGGGCATTTCACTGCCTCTCCTGGGCAGGGCCTGACCTGCCCCTCCCACTGCAGACAGATGCACGCATTTCAGGCATCCCAAAATGTCTTGAGACATCAATCTTTTCTGGCCTCTGACAGTATTTGGCCTGACTTTTCTGGGAAGAAAAAAAAAAAAAGAAAGAAAAAAAATTGACAGATTTGATTCTGTAGCAAAAACGTGTCCTCATTTCCTTTGGCTCTCGAGTAACATATTCTGAACTTTCCCCAGTATTATTTATCTCTCTAATTAAGGCCAGAGTAATCAAAAGAGCCTTTTCTGAGGACTTTCTCTTCCTGGGTCTATGAAAGACAATTTTTCAACTTTACAGTTCCATATTTCAAGAACTCACAGGAATGTCCCAAGAAAGTCCAGGAAGTCCTGGATCTGCCTAACTAAGGTGTGCTGATTATATTTGTTCCTTCATTTTGCCATTACTGAAGATGTTTTAGCAACATGAAAACTAGAATAGAATGGTCAGTTTATAAAAATCCACTTTACATGAGTACTAAAGAATTTGCATATAAATAGGTTTTCATATTTAAATACCCTGTGGGTGAATGTGATCCAATACCCCTCAGAAATCAAAATCCTGACCTGTCTCATTTAAAGTTTCCCTGCTGAAAATAAGGTGAAGTTGGACAGCTTTTGATTAACATGACATTCTTTCCTGGAGAGTGCTTACAAGACCAACAAATCACAATTCAATTAAGCTGTGCCCCATCCTGTACTTCCAATGTGTTCTTTGCGGTTTCTTTTTCCAGCATTCGCACTTACCTCATTTTTCCCTTGATTCATTTTGCAAGGCGTCACATGCAAAGTCCCACAAGAGAGGCAAATGAGGAACATCTCAAAAGCCTGATTGCAGATCCTGCTGCTTGAGACACAGGCATTGCCCGTGTCTGCCACTATGTCAGCTGACTCCTTAAAAATGAGATGAAGAAGTAACTGTTAGGCTGCATTTGCATTTCTCCAAGTGCTTTGTTTGCTCCCCTATAATTAAAGGGTGTGTCAAATTTTTCATTATCAAATCCTATTTTTAAGGCAGCAAAAACTTAACACAAAAGCACTCCAGGCCTTTCCAAGCAGCGGAAAAACCCAGCCCATTTTGTGCAGATGATAACCTGATTAAAGCCAGGGTAATGCAGCTGGAAGCCCAGGAAGCCACAGGAAGCACCAGCCACAGCCCAGTTGTGGAGCACAAATGCACTTGGGGCAGTATCATCTGCACTCTTCCAGGACCTGATGCCTTCTTTAACACYAGCCATCTCTCCTGCAGCTTGTACCTTTCCCCACTAAACTGTGAACTCTTCGTTGTATTTTTGCAAGGCCGGTATGTGCATTCACATGTTTGCCCTGCATTACATATGCTCTAGAGTAATCTCCTTAAAGAGGTCTTTGCAGCAGCAGCCCATTCCCCCAGTCCCCATCCCAAAGCAGCCAGTGGATGTGTGCCAGTAAGCTCCTGCACGCTGAGCTGCTCCGTGTTCTGTGGCCTCTTCTCCGGCTCTGCCTGTCTCTTTTCTCCAACTCCTGAAGATAATTTGAGAAAAGAACTGTGTGAAATCTATAGAGCGAGTGGCTTAACATGGCATGAAAATTGCATTAGCTTTTAACACTAAACAAATTCTTATCAGTTGGATTAATACCTTGAACATTTTTAGATGCAAACCAAATGTAGGTGGGAACCCAGCAGCCAGGGGGAGATTGTAGGGAATTTTCATAGCAATGTTTTCTGAGAGGAATATATATCTGCTTTTCCAATAAGCTGGTGAAGGATGTGTTTTCTATACACTCTGTGCACATGGAGTGCTCACAGTATACAGGAGCATGGAGCTGGATCTCCAGGGGCTCTCCTTTGGAGAATGCACCTTCCCATTAAAGCCTGGAAACAGTGACAGTGCTAGCAGGGAATCAGGGGTGGATGCACCCTTTCTTCTGCCAGCTAAAGTGCCACACACATCTGAAGTGACCTTAGGTCAGATAAAGCGGAAAACACTGCAGGATTTTCCTTTCTCTTTGTTGCCATCCGGTGGGAGCCTGGCAAACACCAGCAGGATGGGGGGCAAGCGTCTCCCCCAGTACCTGTTTGTCCATGGGAGGAATGATTGCAGAAAGGAGGAAGAAAAATGGAGTAATACATATTAATTTGGAAATTACTGAATTGAATGCAATTATTTTTAATTCAGCTCCATTAGGCTGTTAGGTGTGGGGGTCTGTGGTGCAGCCGGGATGGCCTCCTGTAAATGGATGCAAAGCACGACGTCCATCTTCAGTCTCTGAGTCTGTATTAAGGCTTTTTTTTTTTCACTGGGTATGCGCTGTGTATATTGGGAGCACTCAAGCTTTGATTAAACTAAATTCAATCCCCAAATCTTTCTAATGAACTGCAAAAACTCACTCTAATTTACATTCAAACATCACTATGCTCTCCATATTGTAATTATATTAGTAATGATCTATCTGAAGGCTTATTAAGTTTTATAGGAATTTACTTGTAATTATAAAAATATGGAAAAGAGATAAGGGAGAGAAAATCAGGCAATAAGAAAGGAAATAAAGAAGGAAGCTAAGAGGGGAGAAAAGAATCTGGAAGGACAGCAAGAGCAGAAGAAACTGTACYAGCATGGCAATGTAGTTGTAAAACCTTGTCAGAAACACTATCTTGCATAAATAAAATATCAGAAGAAAAAATTTTAGCTTTATCAGAGTAGCAGCCTTTCCATTTAAAGTTAAGGTAATCAGAGAATAAATAATATTTAATATTAATAATAACAACAGATATATTACAATATAACATACAAAAATAATATTATTCTTCTGTGAGCAGCATGAGAGCTGCCTTTTGGAAACTACATGGAGTTAAATTCTAGCTGGCTATGAAATTACCTCCATTCTAAGTCAAGCTCTTGGGACAGGTTTAAAATGCTAATCCCTTTTCTTTTTTCTCTCTGCTTTTGATGAACAATTTCTCATGCTCATTTCATTGAGTAATAATGTCAAAGTGTTCAAAACCCAAGCATTTCAATTATAAGCATATCTCCAGAGATAACACTGATATAAAAGTAATTTTTTATCTGGTTAGGATTTGAATTGTTAACTCTTCATGGTTTTTAAATCAAAATAAGAAAACACATAGTAATAGTTATGGTATCTTGGCAGGTTAATGTAGTATGTCATGTCGTATTTCTGTCTTGTGGCTTGACATACAATACACACAGAATTTCATTGTTATTTAAAAATGTTCTTGTTCTTTGTGATGTACAATCCATAGCAAAAATTAAGCTGCACATTAACAAAATTGCAAGAATATGAGTCTTTTCCTGAGTCATTGTAAAGTGTTATAATAAAAATTCAAAGCATAATATTATTTTCTTTTTTCCTTTAAAACTATGGTTTTGGTGTTTTTTCTCTGTAGAATGTTCTCTCTTTTCTTAATGTTTAGTTAAACACAGACAAATATGGATTAGACCTCTTGTTGAAATGGAATTCCTTCTTCTGTAGCTTCTCTTTCTTGAGTAGGTGTTTGAAAATTCTGTTTTTGAACTAAAATTTGGGGTTTGTTTTCCTCTAAGCAGTTTGCAACCATAATGTGAAAAAGAAAAAAAGAATCCTTGAGAAAAAAAAAAAAAGTTGCCTTGTTTTGGTAACCTTCTTTTTTCTGAGGGATTATATAAACCTTTCATTATCATTGATATTATTATGCTCGCAGTGATTTCCTCTGTTGTCTTAATTCCTGTTGAGTTACTAAGAGACAAAGCAGCTCTTGAGGATCAACATAGCATTATTTCTCAAATTATTAGTCTTATTTTCTTCTTTATTGCATTTTCTTTCTCCTAAAYCTTGCCACTAAAAGGGTTATTATTGTTGTGACAATAAGACGGGATAAGGAAAAATTTATTCAAAGTCACAACAAGGGTTTAAGGAGAGGCTGACACAGCCAAAGGGRCTGACAAGGGCAATTAACTTAGTCACAGAGTGCTGGATGTATGGGAAGATGAACATAAGAAATGGGAGGACTACATTTAAAATCAGCAATAATAACTTGTGTAAATAATGTGTGATTGAAATACAGAACAGGTCTCTACCTGCAGGCACRGAAAAGTTTTTAGACATAGGACAGCAATAGTGGCAAATAACTTGCTATTCCAGGAGAATAATTATCACCATGTGATGTCTCATGAGGCATGTTGAAAATATCCTCTGTTTYTTCTGTATTTAAAAATAAGAGCTTAATAAAATGTGAATAAATGCACAGGAAAAGATAAAAAGCACACGGCAGTGTTAAAAGGCCAGCCCTAAATGTGTGCAGAGGGATTTGCTGCTAGCCAAGGAAGGTAGTTCCATCTTGGGGAGCTGGTATTAGCTAAGGTTGCCCAGGAATTTTGTTTTAATTTGGGAATTTTTTCATTATGTAGAGAGAGGACAAGTGCAGCATTTGAAGTTAGTAATTAGAAATCTGGKAAGCAGTAATCCTTATTTGAGTCAGCTGTGCAAGTCCAGCCTATCTTCACTGATATAGGGGAGAAAACAGTGAGATTAACTAAAAATTACACAAAGACTGAGAGATCTGATTCAAAATATTTGGACTAGGCTGTTTCCATAAATAATCAAGTGTAAGAAAGAAGAGAAAAAACAATCAATCATTCTCTTAGCATGTGAGTACACATGTTTATTTTGTGGACAATTAAAAAGATTTTGAAGTTACATTTAAATATAAACTATAATGAATTAAAGACCCTAACATGTTTTTCAAGCTTACTTTAATTTAATTTGGGAATTTACCTGTTAAATTGATGTGCATAAAAGACTAAAGCAGTAGAAACTGTCTTCAATGTTGCTGAAGTTGTTTACAGCTCTCTTGGCAATTGGCTTCATTTCTTTAAGATGACAGAGTGTCCTTTTTCTAGCAGCTATCATACATTATCATGCAGATCCACAATGCCATATGGAAGCATAAATGATAAAATGCACTTTCATTTGAGCCAATATAAATACTAGTTATTGGCAAATTCATTCTTTTCATCCCTGATATCRCCTCTCTGGCAATAAAGAAAAACTAAGACTACTTGTCTAAACAGTTAATACATAATTTAAAAGCAGGGTATGGAGAGCATTATCAAAAAGTCCACATACAAATAGAAATCATATTTGTGTACAAATACAAATTAACTTTGGAGGCACCCATTTTTGTGAACAAATAACAATAATTGTTTATATTGACATGTAGCAATTTGTAGTTTGAATTATAGGAGCAGATAAATAATTTCACTTGGCAGCAATATGTTCTGCTTTAAACTTGGGGGGGATTTGGTAAAGCCTCAAAGTTCAGCTATCATTGTCTTGAGAGCTTAGAGGCATTAACAGTCCAAGAGCTGACATCAAGATTTAGCGCACTACTTGGAGGATTGAGAATACCTCAATGGAAAATAAATCAATGCTGTAAGTAAAGTTTTTTTTAAATCCAATGCTTAACAGGTGGTGTAAGGGCAAGTTTAGATGTCTCACTGAAGTAAGTGCAGGTCAATGGCCAATTGAGAAAAAATAACCAAGTCTTCCGGATCCTTATACCTCAAGAGGAAAAAAACTTGTGGGTCAAACTTAAAATCCATTACTATTAAAAAGAAGTAAGAGAATGTTGTTAATATTTCAGTAACAAGTTTCATATTCCTTATTCACAGGACTTGGTATCAGACCCATATTTCAAAAATAAAAGCAGCTTCTCTATCAGCTAGTGTATCAACCAATGAGAACTTATTTTACATTTTTTCATTGCTCTGTCATCTTCAGCCAAAGTCAACAGCRAGTTAGAGATCTCAAAGATGTGCAAGTCCTTAAATTTCCATGAGAAATGATAGGTACATAGAAGTGAGGGCCCACAGTCTGGAAAAGCCTGCAGGACAAGATTGTTTTTTCCATGTGGTGTGCTGGTTCTCCAGACAGCAGGAGCCGTGATATATTAAGGAATGTTGCACTTCACAGAGGAAGGGAATATGTATGAGAATTCAGAGCTCAAATTTGGTCATTGAAACCTGAAGGTAATGTCGTTTTCTGGTGCTGTGTTCCAAAGTGCATGATCGAGGTATGGGAACAAACTGCTGAGAGAGAAAGACTACAGTGAAAGTTGTGATTATTGTCCTATAAAAGCAGCTGTAGTTTGCCAAAAAAATCCCCCAAAATCACCGAGGTCACACAGRTTGATGTGTTAAGAGATTTTATGAAGGGTAGATTCCAGACCTCTAGCATGGTGCAAGGCATCACTGAGGATCTCAAGTGCTCTCTGTTCTTAAGACACTGCACACTTGGGATTCTTAAAACTGAACACTGTATCAAAGGTAAGACTTGTATTTGAAAAGGATAAATAAGAACTTTGGTTGTTCTGTGTTGTACAAACAGCTTCTGAAATAATGAAATCAGTGCTCTAAGAATGACAGGCATATCTGAATTAATTAAAGATACACATGTCATTTTTGATCTCTTAATCACAATAATCTGAATCTGCATTTTTAATTCTTAGCCTATTCTACCATTTCCTCTGTTTAGTGGTGACTGCCTGTGTACTTGAAACTGAGGTTATTCATGTTGAGTAATGGGAAACCTCAGGAAGACTCCTTCCTTTTATTCTGAAACTGAACTAAAAAAAAAAATTCTTTTCAGTCCTTAGGTGGGTACCTTTATGTCAAATCCAAGCAGAGACAGAAAGGTTTATTCCCCAGTAAACTACAGGACCACTGAGACTGACATTGTGCTTTAACTGCATATCTCAGAATGGCTGGTGGGRGCAAATGGTTCACAGTGTGGTTTTTATGCTTTCTTTTGTTGGTTTATGAATTTGTTTTGGGGCAAAGCCACCCATACTTTAAGTCAAATTATCAGTTCAACAGAGAGCTCCAAATAGCTCTGCAAGGCCAGGTTTGAATAAGATTTTCATATAATCAGGTTATAATAGTCCATCTGGAATATATATTGCAAGAATCCTGCCTTTGAGGTCTGATCTTGTAGATTGAAGCTAAAGAAAATTCTGCCTATAATAAAGCTGGTGTATAATAAACAGCGTAATATTTGTGTAAATTAGTTTTGCTAGATACATTTTAATGTCTTCAACTTCAGAYGCCGTGTGAATTCTTTGCCCTAGCTTAAAACAAATTATCAAACCTTGCAYGAGTGGTAGCAGGAGTAGTTTAAAATCAGAAAGACATTCTATCTGCATCTGCGCGGCAGTGACTGAAGAACAACACGGGAAGTATAAAATCAGAAAGACATTACATCTTTGCAGGTTATGTGTTACTGACATCGCTGTGTGACTAATTTGATRTGACTCAAACTCCTCGGGAAAAGATTTGTCATTCTGTCAGTCGCGTTGGGCTGCGTTGGGTAGCAGAGCTGGTAAGCTGTCTGTTAGTGCTTGGAAAGAACACGTCGTGATCGTGTGGTCGAGTTCTGGAAGTACTGACTAAACAGCTTTTCGTGTCTTCGTAGCTGGTTAAATGGAGTGATAAATATCTCTAACTTCAAAACTGCAGTTTCAGGAAGATTGAAACCGTAGCAATACTCCATTGGCTATCATATTGCAAAATAAGCTGTGTGCAGGATGACTTTGTGACCTGAAACCTGCAAAACTGAAATGCAGAATAATTTTAGACACTACCTTCTCTAAATAAGAAGGGAGGCAAAATACTAGTAATTAGATGACAACTGCTCTGGTTGATGCTAATTTCAGATTTTTAACCAATTTTTCACTGAAATTTTTCAAAGTAGAAGTGGTCTTTAAAGCCAAAGCCTTGTCACTTTTATGTATGTCATTCAATTAAATTTAAAAGTAACATAATGAAACTACTGTTTTCTACAGTGACTGCTGAATAGAAATGATTTCTATAATGTTTAGCAGGAATAACTGGAGTTTAACTTCTGTGGCTGTATAAAAAAMCAGGTTTGCGGTATGGAAAGGGATAGGCAGGAGAGATCTAATCTAAGATGCAGAAGGATGCTGTGGCTTCATAGTGCACATTAAGTGCTTCTTTAGAACTGTAGTAAMTGTACAATAACTATAGAAATTTTCCAAGTGAAAGATGCCACAAAACTGAAAATAAGGGTACAATCACTCAAAAATTAGGAAGTGGCTTCACTCTCACAAATAACATCCCTGCATCTCATTTAAAAAAAAAAAGAATATAGTCATACGCAAAATGTCTTATTAACAGTGAAAACAGATGAATTAAGAAAAAATAGGGATCATTTGTGCAATAGAAGAGAGGAACACTCTTCCTCTTGCTCAGCTTCTATCTATTTGTAGGGATTTTGCCATGGATATCCATGCTTATGGAAGGATGGGGCCTTGAGTGTAATACTATACTGCTTCACTGTAATATGAGGGCTAGGAAAGTTTCTATATTGTTTAATGCAAGATTTTCATGGGTTTTGAGGATCAATATGGCTTTTTTTGCCATCACTCCTTTGTCTAGAAATGTTATATAAATTCCCTAATTGTGCAGTTTTTTATGTCTAGGATTTGAGCTATTATCAAGACTTCTGCTTRGTCTCACTTACTAATTGCAGTAGCCATAAAAAGCTCTTACTAACTGTGAATTGTCTGTCATTATAGTCAGTTGTTTAAAATCACTGAGGCATTTCTAAATTTATGACATCTGCAAGGATATAAACTCAAATAGTTGTAAAGAAGTTATAACTAGTCCAATAAGGTTCATCATAACTTGCTCATCAGGTGGCTTATTTCACCACCTGTTACATTTGTTTTACTTTTACTTATAAGTCTGCATAAATAATTGTTGTGTCTTCATGCCATGGTATTTCATAGCAGCTCGTTTTTATTGGAAAACTAAATAACATCAGGTTCCTTTAAGACACTTCTAAGAGCATAAGGGCTATAGATCTGGTTTTTTTGATTTATAACTTCAGTCCTCCCAAACTCTGTCAGCAATGGCATTATGGTTCAATTAAAAGTCACCTATCAAAACAAAAACTGGCATGTACCATATGACAAAAGCTTGTCCTGATAACAGGAGCTGCAAGGCAAAATGATGAATTGCTGCTCTGTGAGGAGCGGAGTTACAGCCTAGAGTTTGCTGCCCACAGTTTAATTAGGCAGGAAGAGACCCATCAGTGAACTAGGATTCAGATTCTGCTGAAGGTTTCTTATCTCAGGTCACAGGTAGGTGTTAGGGTTTGGGAGGAAGGGGTTGGCTCATTCCCACTTCCCCAGGTAAAGGAACAATACAGAAAATTTGAAAGATTTTATTATAAAGCAAAGGGTAGAAATTGATAAAAAGGACTGGGAGAAATTTCCCTTTACTGCCTGAATGATTATATGAGAAAGATGAAAGCTTCCCTGCTCTAAGACTTTGTGTTGAGGGAACTGAAGTGCTTCAGTCTGTGAGAAACATGAAGACCAGTGAGTCAACAAATAAATCACACAGACATTGAGACTGACTGCTGAGTTGTTATATGATTAGTTTTAATTACAAGGGGATAGTATGTCATAAGATGGCATTAACGCAGGCTCCTAATGAGTAATATAAGTGATTTTTTATTTGAATGTATACTTGGATATAAAACAGACTTTAGGATTCTAGCTTTAAAATACTTTGAAGTTTTTTCTGGAGAAATGGTTGAAGAAGACAACAGTCTAGATCTTAGCAACACTGAATTCTGCTTTTCATCGAAAGGCCTTTTATTTTTATGCCACTGAAATGTGTAGTGCAGGCAGAGAATGAAAAAATATAACCTAAAGTTGTGAAACCTGCATTAAGATACTCTATGCAGGGTGTAAAATAAGAATTTAAAATAAGAATTGCAAATGAATGTGTTGTTGCTGAGACCAAAGGGCGTTCTCATATGGTAATGATGTAATACCTTCACTCAACATGAGTTTGTGAATGCTCAGCTCCTTTTCATGGGAATTTTGTGGCTAACACCTTCTCGGAAGAGCAGAGATTAAAAGCCAGCATCAGGCTGAATCAATGCATTTATGTTCTTTTACAACAGATTTAAATGTAGTCCTAAGATTTAATGAGTTTGAACTTGAATAGACTTCTTTATTCTACTTACCTCTGCATAGAACCTGCAGGATTATATTCTCTTCTGGGACATCACAGCCTGCCATTTGCTATCTGTTCTGGGTGTAGCCCTTCTGAGAATTCTTTTCAGATATTTTTATCAGATGTTGCAACAGTTTGCAGTTGTTTCTGATTTATATTTGCTTTTTGAAAGTGGTCCATGTGGAAAGTTCCTCCACACTTGACAGCTCAGTTGTTAGGATAGCCAATATCTCAGCAGGACAAGCCCCATTCCAGGGAAAGCTTTTTAGTGGTGTTGAATCTTTACAAATACAGAGATGCTTCTCCCTACCAACCCCTCATCTGACTGCCTCACGTTGGTGCTGTTCATCCTAAGACTCTTCCAGTGCCCTATTTTTGGGCAGCAAAGGGAGGGGGCACAGAAATGGCAGGTGAGGAGTGGGAGACAGATGGTGGCTGGGCTCAGCTGCAGTACTGCTGGCTGCTTGATGGAGTGCACTACCGTGATTTGATTTGGTGGCAATCCCCATTAAATAGTTAAAAGATTTTCTCATTTTGAGTAGAGCTGGACAGAATCTTTCTGAGGGAATATTTCTCGGTTAGAAAATGCTGATTCCTTTAAAGTGAAATCTTCTGTGGAAATGCGACAACCTGAAGAGAAATTTCGTTAAAAAGTTAGACTGCTCCACTTTGACTTTTCAGAAAGACCAGTAGAATTTTCAATTAAAAACAAAACAAAAAACCTTTATGCAATTTTTAAAAAAAATATATACAAGTCCATTGATTGCAAATATAAAAACTGAAGCTGATATGAAATATTTTGTTCACAAAAATGAATTATTTTGAATTATTTTGAATTATTTTTGCACCTGCAGGCCTCGCAGACTACTGAGCTTCTTCTAACAGCGTCCAATAAAATAGTTTAGGCCAAGGGGTGCTTTCATGACTCATTTTGTGTTTGTCCCCTTTGATGGTGATCTGTAGAAGGGTTTCTAGCTATTTTTATAATCTCCAAGGTTCAACTTCTTGATTGAAATGAGCTCCTGGTAGTTTCACACCAGAAGTTTCTTTAAGGTTTATTTTCACTCCTATGGGGCAGGGAATCTCCTCACAGGAGTTCTCCTGCTGAGAAGCTCTGCTGTGTCTCGCCCCACGCCCTGTTGTTCTTGGGGAGACGCTTGTACGGGTGAGATTCTCTAATAGACTTTGTGTGGCTGTATGTTAAAAGTATTTTTTCCACAAATAGCAAAATTAGGGACATGTCTAGTGAAAACAGAAGGGAATGTTCAGCTTATTGAGCACATACTATAGGCTTGACTACAGTGCTAAAGCAGAAGTCATTGCAAAGTCAGCCTTTGCTGGTTGTTGCTGAGTCCCAGATGCCAGCAGCAGCTGACCTTATGGTGAATAATGAATATAAGCTGAAGCACAGGCTTTCCGTGATATAAAGGTCTGGAAGGACAGCGAGAGTCATTCCTGCTTGCTTGAGGAAAAAAGTTACAGTGGGAGGTACAGCTACTTCTCTCATCCCTCCCTTGTGCTAGCATATTGCTCCAAGGACGTTAGAGAGATGAGCTCCATGAGCCATGATAGCAAATGCCAGGCATGCTGGGGAGGAACTGGATGCATCATTTGCTTACTTCTGGCACCTATTTGGATGCCTGGAGAGGAGCTGTGCCGTTCCCGGTTTTCTCAGGGGAACCGTGGATCTGTTCCTCTCTGAGCAGTACAATGTAGCCCTGACTTGAACATTATGAAAATTCTTTCTAAAAATAATTATAAATAATTTACAGACTTTCATAGTTGGAGATTAAGCTGCTGTTTAATACAGCCATTTCTCTTAATCTAAGGATTTTAAAATTCGTGTTCTTTGTTAAGGGTGATGGTATGGAGCTGAGCTGTTCCATGCAGACAGGTACTTGCAGAATTTGCCTTGAAGCAAATTTAGGATTGTGAAATGCAGCTTCTTGGAGACCTGCCTGAAGCAACCATGTCAGGGAAAAAAACCAAAAGAAAGCAAAAGGAAGCTTCTGCCTTGTGCTGCCTCAGCTCTGCCTGCAAGAACAGAACAAAGGGGAAAGAGCAGGAGAGCTTCAGCCTGAGAGACCCGACCTCAAAAGGGACCAGCACCACCTCCCATTCCATTTCCGGCTGCTGGGTCAGTTTTGGGCACAGATATGGAATCCAATAGCATTTTTTGTTGCACAGGACATTTGGCTATAAATATAAATGTTTGCCCTCTCTTTTTACTTTGAGCAAATACAGCTGAAAACAGGAAACATCCTGTTCAGCACCCCTGTTTAACATCACTGTTCAAAAAAAGATTGGAGTTTTTAACATTTTCATTTATCTGTGAGGTAAACAATTTTTTTTACTTCAATAGAATATTTCAAGAGAATGTCTTCTTCAGCCTTTTCCCCTGACAATGTCTCTACATAGCCTGTATAACCTACTATTCCACTTCCCAGGGTATTCTTTTATTAAATACACCAATAACAAGAATAGAACAGTCACATTTAGCTTAAGGTTTCTTTTCAAATATGATAGTTCTTAGGTCTTTTCTTTCCTTTCCCCTTAGAATGTCCTACTTTGTGCTGGTATTTTTTTAACAACTGCACTGTATTGTGCCATTTTTGTCATCTCAAAAATAAATAATGGACCTTCCACTGACCAGATACTAAAAGTTCATAGTGAAAATCTATCCTTAAAATTGGGATGATTCTTAAAATGCCGTTATCATTTCTTCTTATATCTAAGTAGAAAGGAAAATTAATTAGGTGAAAGCATCACCTAATGTAGCCATATTGAAATAAGGCTAATGGCTGGAAATGTTCAATAGAATATACAACATACTTTTTTCAAGTTTAGGCTATGATAATATTGCCTGTGGTTGTGTTTCTGAGAGTTTGAAAGAGCTGGTTCCTGTTCTGAGCTTCTAGGTTCTCCATGGCATTTTAATTTCTGTTAAGAATTAAGTGAACATTTAATTTCTTGTTTTTCTATTAATATATTTCTGGGATGTTTATAAAATGGGATTTCATTCTTGTTTAAGATGGCTTGGATGCGTGAGACTAGAACATGCAGCCTGCTCCTGTAAGACACAGCAGTTGCTTTGGATATCATAAATAAAAGAACACAGTTTTTCTGTGTGTATTGAACCAAAGACAACAGTTTCCCTATATCAAAAGATGGAATTGACTACACAGATAATATCTTCAAAAGTGACATTTATGATCTTATCCTTTTATCACTTCCAAATGTATTAGTGCCTCAATCCTTTGTAGTATGGTTTTAATCCATGCCATGAAGATAAATTAGGAAATTGATAAGGACATCCCCCGCAACTGGATCCACAGTGGGGCACATTTATAATGAATAGTGTTTTGCAAGGAAGTCGTGATATAAAGTCCATAGAAAAGAAACATTGTTAATGCTGCCTAATTCAAGATGTGGAGTTATATGATACAGTTTTTAATAGCTTCATTTAATGAACTAATAAAAAAATGACCCTCTAAGCCAATAGATGAAATATGTTTATTTAAATGTTTGTTTACATATCTTCTGCTTTACTTAAATATGAATTAACAGCATTCCATGTCATATTAAGGATTGTGTACTTTGAAATATAGTAAAAAAAATGATTCTTTGAACTGTATGCAGAATTTAAGTACTAGTCAAATATTCTGGATAAAGTATTTCCATGGTTATAGGAAATACTTAAAAATGCTGACTGCAAAATCACTTGTAGAGTTAAGGATTCATAAAGTATATAAAATAAAATTGATTAACAGTAAAAAGATACAAATTCATTTTAAATATCAGGAGACATTTTTAAGACAATTAACAAGGCATCTAAAATTTCATACCAAGGCAAAAAAAAAGCTGGGTTTTTTCCTGTCAAGATATTTCTCATTTATTTGGGACATTATTAGTACATCATATACATGGAAGACTTGAGGTCGTTAGCATGGCTATGCACTCCTCTCTTTAATGGGAACATACAGAGGAAATGTAAGGTTCCTTTTGGGATAAATAAGTGTAAATGTCAGCAACGTGTCTGGCTAGACAGGTTCTCTGTACTGTTGTCTTGTTGTGCTGGAGATACTCCTGGAAAGGAGTTAAAAATTAAGAACTGTGCCAATTCTCCTTTTCATACAATACTAACCAAAAAGCTATTAAAGTTTTAATATTGTTAAAATTTTAGCACTCTGGTATGTGTGAGATGGTGTAAATCATATGCTGTACTTAGTACAGTGGTTTCATAAACATTGGTTTATTAGTGGAATTTTCTCAGCTCTTTTGCTTAATTCTCTAGGATGCTTTTGATATTGGGCTCAATTATCTTAGAGGTCTTCTCCAAGCTACATAATTCTATGATTCTACATAGAATTTTTGTTGAATAACAAAATCTCCAGAGTCTATACAGCCTAATTTGTGAAGGCCAAAACATTCTTGCCATAGCCTATTTTGGTGATTAATGTTGTGTGTGTATATGTACCTTGTGAATCAGGATCTGTGTAGACAGAATTTGCCATAAAGCATGGCAGAAAGAATTGGACAGCTGAATTATATATACCTGGTGTGATTTGATCACTGCTCTGATGCAAGAAAATGCTTATTTTTAGTAGATTACTCTGTTCCCAAATAGATCTGAATTTGACTGTAAGCTGGTACGGATGGTCTTTCTTGGAAATCCGGATGCCAGTGAAGAGCTGTTCAAGCCCCCACTGCAATCTCCCAACAAAGCACACAGGAGTTTATTGTTCTTTCAAAGCTTCTTAGCTGGGTGAATTTATGCCATAAATTCACAACTTCAGGCATCCATGCTTGTGTCACAGCCACTGTGAATAATTGATGGTGCTTACAAGTTTTGATGATTTAGTACCTGGGCAGGCAAATTTGTAGAATGCCATGTATTTTTCAGGCAAAGATTTATTTAAAGACTGAAATTTATCCAGATCTTCAAAATGATAAATTTGGTACAAAAATACTTTAACAGAGCATTGTTTGTCCTTCTCTGTATGGAGTGTACTATTGTATTCTAAAATCACATTAATTCCAAGGAGCAGAAAACACCTTAAGTAAACACTAAAACATTATACAATCTTGTAACAGGATCCTTTATACACCAACTCCAGTGTTCAGTTAGGTATTTTGGGGTTTAAGGCCCAAGCATTTTTTGTTGCTTTCCAGTTGACTGTCCTCAAGCCATATGTCGTTTGATGTACATTACTCTTGTCTGCAAAAATACGTGTTCTGATACAAGTGCCCTGCAGTTATACTCCTAGGAATAAAGAATAAGTATTTCACTCAACAATACAATAATCACCAGCTCTTTGGAACACACCAAAACTGCTGTTATTAACTTAAGGGTTTTCATTTGCAGTTTAAAGAAAAAAACTTTACCTGCCAGTCATTGATAACTGTTCAATATCACCCGGTAACTGAGGTTAGTTTGGGGAACTAAAGTATTGCTTAGCAGTGCGAGGATTCAGCTAAGCTGCATCTCCCACAATTTCCTTATCTTCCAGGCTAGCAGGCACTGGCTGTTTTTTATCTATAGGAATGGTCTATTTTTATTTCTTGTTTTGTTTTTTTTTTTCATAGTTTATTTTTGTGTCTTGCACGTAAATACCCCTGAAGATAAAAGAGAGTGGGTTCATGGGTATGGTTTTCTGATGGTATGAAGAAAAAAAAAAATTAGTCAAGGTGACTTAGTCTGCTTCCTTCCCACCCCTAGAAGTGTTCAAGGCCAGGTTGGATGGGGTTCTGTATGTTATTTTTCAGCAGTGGTAAAAAAACAAGCTTGAAAGATAGCTGTCATTTGTAATTTGCCCTAATTTATTTTGTTTATGCTTACTTAATGATGTTAAATGTACAGTTCAATTTTTTTTTAAGTGCTATTGCTTTCCAAAGAGAAAAAAACTAATGGTGGGAATGTGTACTCAGCTCTGATTTGTCAGAGAGACAGAAAGAGAAAATGGCCTGTTTCAATAATAAAAATGGTGCTGGCTTTGAGGAAGCAACAGAAACAACACATGAAAAATGATTAAAACAGATTTTGAAAACTAAAAAACAATAGGAAGGCTGAAAAAAAAGTGTTATTGGCACTAAGTAGCCTGAGTTAATTTGTTAAAGTACTTTCCAGCACAAGGAAACTGCAGAGTAACTGTCTTAATGTTCTAATTAAAGCCTTGTCCCTTACCAGCAAAAAAGCATCTTTTACTTGAAAGATGATTTAATGACCAGAATGTGATGAAATACATATCCAGGTTAAAAGCCATCCAGATTAGCAGAACATTGCTTCTGTTTACAGGCTTGGTGCTCAGGTCCTGCAATTGATCAGAGATCAGCATTAATAAATATCTTTTTGACAGGAAACTGTACAGCAAATTATTGAATGCAAGTCAAGATTTGGTTTATATAAAAACAACAAAGAATAAAAAATATTTTTAAATGGTAGCAAAGAAGCCCCCACAACAATCAAAACTGAATACTAAGAGTGTTATCCTGTGTCCCAGTTCTCATTAATTGCACTAATAATGTTTTTAGGAATCCATAAGTATCTGTAGAATAAGCTAAGAGAGCACACAACCAACAGCTAAAAGGGAAAAAAATGTATTTGGTTTCACTGCCTTTTGGAAAAACGCTGCCATCGCACTTCTCAGATAACAGCTGCTAGAGTGAAGGGTCAGGGTGTGTAAAAAACCTTAAAGATTGTCTATTCCCACCCTCTGCCATGGGCAGTGATATATTTCCCCACATCAGGTTGCTCAAAACCCCATTCAGCTGCCCTTGAACGTTAGCAATTATAGGGCATCCACAGCTTCTCAAGGCAACCTGTTCCACCTGTATCCCACCGTGCTCATAGTGAAAAATGTGTTCCTTACACCCAGTCTAAATCTACCCTCTTTCAGTTTAAAACAGTTGTTCCTATGCCCTGTAACTTCAGACTTTGCTAAGAAGTCTCTCATCTGTTGAAGGGCTGGTAAATGGTCTCCCTGGAGCTTTATTCTTCCCCAGGCTGAACAGCCCCAATGTCTCAGCCTGTCTTCACAGGAGAGGTGCTGCAGCCCTCTGACCATTCCAGTGGGCCTCCTCTGGCCCTTCTTTAACAAGTCCATGTCTGTCTTGTGCTGAGGGACCCCAGATCTGGATGTAGTACTCCAGGTGGAGTCTCATGAGAGCAGAAAATCCCACATTTACAGAAGTGCTGGGACCATGTCTGAGATATGATTTTTATTGATTCTTTATATATCACAGGTGAATAGACAGAGTGTCTGAAGGTGGAAGTGCATTTTTTGAAATAAATTTTCTTGGTGGCTATTGCAAAGTAAAGAGTTCACTTATGTTTATAGACTGCAGAAGGGTTCTCAATATGAGCTGATCGAGAGCTAATCAGATCAATGAGCCAGTCCAAGGACTGCATACTGAATTGAACTGGCCACTTAAGCCAACACCTGTGCACACTGTACTACAATGTTCTTCAGTAAGAGCCTTTCACCATGTAAAGTTAGCCAAATACCTTATTTTGGGAGAAGAGTCTGTATCTGCAAAGCAGAGAGAGGGAAAGGAGTTAGCACTGTTGCTCACAATAAATAGACTGCACCACTTGCATGGGCACCTGCAATGATCTGTTACAATGGAACAGATAGAAGATCAAATTTTCACGTCAAAAGTGGAAAATAACATTTATCTGGTCATAGATTGATACCCAATGCACAGATACTCGTGTTTCAGTGTTTGTCAAAGTATATGAAGCTCCTAAATTTAACTCAGTCAAAATAAACGCTGGTATTATGAAACCGTCTGAAGCACTTTTACCAACACAAGAAAATTCTTATTATAAATCACTGACAGTTACTTTTCTGTACAGATGGCTGCTTTAAGTAACTGTGTGTCATACATAATGAAATATTGCTGAAGATTTTTCTCATGAGCTAATTTATGTTTTCTTTATTTCACTGGTTACCAAAAATGTGATAAGACATATGCTTTGACTCAAGGTCTGCAGACTGCAAGATTTCTTGTTATATGGGGCAACTCTCCAATGCTTGTGAATTCCAAGGCAAAAAACCCTACTTCTTAACCTTTCTAAAGGGCTCTAGATGAGAGATAATTCTTGTTACATAAAGATGCCGCGGTAGTGTTGCTGGAGAAGAAAAAAAMCACGTGGTTTGTGTGCACCTCTGCACGTAAAGACACACGTGCATGTCGATGTGTGGATGCTCTGATGGAAGAATGATTGCTGAAAATTGAGTTCTTGTACGTTTCTAGTCTGTATTCCTAGAGAAAAGCATATAGAAGCCAGGTGCCTTCATTATATATACCCTGTGTACACAATGTATGATTTGGTTTGCAATAACACTCTGAAATTAACCCAGACTTCTTCTTTAATAGGGCTGCGATTAATATTGGGTCATCTGAACCTGCCACTGTTGTGCAGCAGGTGTAGTACTGGTAATTTAGTCAGTGGGAAACCTCAAAAGGTGTTTGTAAGGCAAACACTGTAGCTACAAGCTCCCTGCATTCTTGCCTGGCTGGAGTATTGCAATATAAATTAATAGAAGATCACTTAAACTTTTAGAAATTGAGGATTAGGGCCTCTTTAGAGCTTCTGTTCCTCAGTATAGTTTGTAAGTCTACATTTATAAAATTTTCTAAGGAATTATCAGGTGATGGTTGTTTGGGGAAATAAAGTTTTTCAAGTGTTAAAACCCAGCAGAAGGGATTTTTTTATTAAGCCAGTCCAAGTTGCAGTGCAAAAAGAATAGGGAAAGTTAATGTATTTCTACAAATATATAGCACTAGGAAAGAATAATTACCTGTGAGAGATTTCTAGGAGTGTGTACATGAACCCCTCAAGATAAGCACTTCCTCCTTCAGAAGCTTCAAATAAAATAAAAGAAAATAAAAAATCCAGTTACATTGGCAAACTTCCTCCCAGAAGGCTCTTTACAAAACATACCAACTTTTGTCTCTTATCTTGAGAACCTTAAATCTCTTTCTTTGACTCAACAAAATCCAACAAAAACTTCTAGCCTTTTCACAAGTGTTCAAAAGAGCCTTTGCTGTGCCAGAATGTCATAAATGAGTCTTGTCTTGGAGACTCTGAGTATGATTTAGGTGTCCTCTCTTTAGGCTTCATCTTTCCCTAATGGAATTTCATATTATGTTAACTGGGATGGATCACACTTGACAATATTCACCTTGCCAATTCTGCTAAGCTATGAAATGTGGTTTATTATGTGAAAACAACATCCTATCATGAAATTATGATACTATTATGTCTTCTTTTTTTTTTTTTTAATAGTAAAATAGAAAAAGATATATCAGGGGTTTTGCAGAAGGAACAAATATCAGAAGAACTTATAAACGAGGCAATGCTTTTAATATTTAATGAAAAATAACGAAAATTTAAACAAGAAAGCAATGCAGCCTGGCTGTTTGGGAGACAGACATGCATTTAGTTAACAAAACTCTATCCTGAGGAAGAAAGAAATCATTGTATTTAGGAGAAAAAAGCCTCATATTTTTCACACGCTTGGTTCAACTCAGGTTAATCTTTTTAGAGAGGTGTTTCATTTTTCAGACGCTGACATCGTTATAGCTATGTCACAAACCATGCTACCTCAGCAATTACATTCCAAATAGTAATTGGGGTGTACTTCACTAGGGTTTTGAAGGAAAGCTTGTCAGCAAAGCATCCACAATGAAGGAAAATACTCAATACTCTAATCACAATGGAGTTACAGGTAGTGACGCTGGTGGGAACCTCAGCCTTTAAAGCAAGCAGATCCTCAGCACCTGTCTTCAGAATTAAATCAACTGCCTGTGAAATACCTACTCCTGACGTCCTGAATGCAAAGGCACAATGTTATGGCTCTGGTTTTGGGATCTCAAATCTATCACAGAGGCTGTGGCAGCAGCGCAGAGGTTCCCCAAGGCATCTTTTCAGTGACAAAAGGCAGCTTTGTGGCTCTGGTTCCCACTGGGTTTGTGAACAGTGAAGGAAAATAAATTTATTGCATTAAAACCAACTTATATAAATACAAAAATGCCTTTTTAAGGGATCTGGAGTGTTTTGCCTCTGAGATATGGAAAACACAGCAGTAGCTCTGTGTGAAAGTATGGATTTTTGAAGAAAACTCTGTAGAGAAGGGAAGTGAAATGACTTCAAAGCCGGCTTGATGTTTGGGGGTTTGTATCTTCATTTGATCTGCTTTTGGACACATTGCAACCCTTAGTGAAAGCTGGTGTTCATGTTAGCAATTTGAATCTCTTCACAGAAAACCACAAAAGTTTCCATTTAGTGCTCTTCCATTTTCAGTCTCAGTGTTACATGGTCAAAGTCAGCCCTTGCCCTCACCCCGGTTTAGATTTCTATTGTTCTGTGGGTGCCATTTCGTATTTTTCACATGTATCACATGCCTTTGTTGTCACCTTTTCTCATTATCACTGTAGGGATCAGTGCACACAGGTTGTTGTCTCTGAAATGAAGCCTTCAGCCTTTCCCTACCTTTCACCTGGGACTACTCAGATGAGTTTTCTAAAGAACCATAAACTTGTATAATTATGCTTTCTGATCTGAATTTCATCCAAATTTGATCTTCCACTGCTCGACTCTGTCTCTCTTTTATTTCTGGTGAAGCGATGATTAGTTCTGGTGCACACACTAGCTTGATGGAGCCAAGTTTCAACGAGACCCTGAGGAGGGATGCTGCCTTTTGTGGCTTACGGAGGCTCTAGCTCGGAGTCTACCTTTGGCTTTGCAGAAAGTGTAATAGGAAAGTCTGTACTAGGAAACAACGTCTGAATCACAGATTTGCACTTGTGCAGCCTGACTCACTTTATTTTCATTACCTTGGGGTTCCCCGCCCTTGCTCCTATCTGCAGCTCAGTTTTCCCTTTTAAAGGATGAAATAATGGTTGCTGGATAATAAAGGATGAAATAATGAGCTAGTTAATAGAGGATGGCTTTCACTAGTGTTGAATCAGGTGTGGAACAAAAATTGAAACCGCACATCATTTCTAGTAGGTTTTGATCCAAGAATTTTAGTTCCATGTGTTAACTCTGGCTAATATTCTGCTTAATAATGGACTAAATATTGCATTAAATGTTTTCATCTATTAGTGAATAAATCACAGGTACTCTAGAGTTCCTCTTGCACTCATTTTAATTGCCTACTGCAGACATCTAAAAAAGTAAATGAGTGTAAATAACAGGTAAATGATGAGTCAAAGCCAATTTGCAGGAGCAAGGTAAAGTCAAACTCAGATTTTGTGTCATAATGTGGTAGATTTTAGTATAAGAAATCTTTCACTGAACTCTATATATTTAGTATGCAGGGATAGGAAGCTTCCAGGACATATTATAGCACCTTCCATCATCTAAAGGGGACTACAAGAGAGATTCAGAGAGAAGTTTTAAATGGGCCTGTAGTTACAGGAAAAAGGGTAATGGCTTTAAACTGAAAGAGGACAGGTTTAGATTAGCTATTAGAAAGAAATTCTTCACTATGACAGTGGTGAGGCAATGGAACAGGTTGCCCAGAGAAGCTGTGTATGCCCCTGAAATTGTTCAAGGCCAAGATGAATGGAGCTTTGAGAAACCTGGTCTAGTTGAAGGTGTCGCTGCCCAAGGCAGGGGGGGTGGAACTAGATGGTCTGGAAGGTCCAGACCAATTCTATAATTCTCTGATTTGTAAGTGTAAGAGCATATATTTAGGACATAAGCGTAACTTGCACACAGGTAACAGAAATAGGCACATGCCCCGTTCGTAGGTGGTATCAGTGAGCTGGCAGCACAGTGCTCCCCATGAAAATACTCTGGAAGTTGAAAGCTGCACCTGGCATTCACTGACTGGCATGCTTGCACTTCTTGGACTAGGGTGTTTTGTTTACCTACTCATGTCCAGATGCATGGCTTTTAATTCTCTTACTCCAGTATTCGTGAGGGAAGACTTGCTTGTCCATCTTGCCTGTGTATTGGTATGTGTCCCAATCAATGAGAATTTTAGGAGGCGAAGAGAGGCAATGTTTTTTTCACAGGACAATGTTTCCTGAAAAAACAAATGCAGGATCACGATAGTGTATTGATGTGCAGTGGTACCACATGTTGCACAGCTGTGCAGATACATCTCCATGACTCCACCAGCCCTCCAAGCCAGCTGTGAGACAGTGGCACCCCAGGGGCTGTGCATGTACTTCATTCTTAGTAAATGTACTCTGTGTTTACAGTCCAGGGAAGAGGGAAAACCCACTGAACATTTTTTAAATATACCCCGAGTTTCATTTTCAAGGAAAGTGTTGCTGTACAAGAGAAAAGGCACTGATGATTCTTTTGTTAGTCACACTATAAAAGCAGCTCCTAACAGTGTATCTCTTGCTGCTGTCTTTAAGAGAAGACAAATAAAAGTATGAACACTGCCATGCTGGCACTCAGCAGCCCCAGTTTGGAAAAACACACAGGCCCTATTTCAATTTCTGCTTTTCTAGTGTTACTTAGTTCATGTAATCAAATAGTTGAAATCCAAATACGTAACACTACTTACAGCTAAAATATTTGGCAAAGTGCTGCTACAGCCTTTTCAAAGTGTTTTAAGCATTTAAGCACTCAAAGGGTACATAAAAGGTATATACTCAAATGTGTACATAAATTAGATTTAAGAACATGGACCTGTATGGGTTTTGGAATGCTTGTTAAACTGCTGCTTTCTCTGTTAATTTAAAGCTCCCACTGCCAGTTTGTTCCTGTTTTCCTAAAGTGCTCCAGTGTTTGGAACCTCTCCATGAACAAATAAATATAAGCACTCTTCACATACGTGTGCATATATATATATATATATATATGTGTATATAAAATGTCTTTTGGTAAGACAATTCTTTGCTTATTAATCTGCCACCAAATACTAATCTACCAGAATGTAGTTGTTTCTGCTCATAAATTTCTTACAAAATCTCACCAATGTAGTTTGATGCAGGATTCCTTATGCAGGTATTAACCTACACACATTTTTGATAAGAATTTTTTATCAGGTATTTTATAACCGTATGTGTTTTAAGCATTTTTTTAAGTGTATACAATTTGTATATCGCAAATATAAGAAGTGTTCTTGTTTTCCTGTAGAATATAAAAGAATAAATGTAGACTATTACTCACAATAACACACAAACACTCTAGGCTCTAGAACTCATCTTTTCACGTACATTCATAAAAGTATGATAGCTGAGGTTCTGGTTTATGTTTAGCAGAACACACAGAGACATCAAGCCTTTTTGTCAATAAGCGTGATCTGTGTTTCATATTCCAAATATTCAGTTGCTGAGCAAAGGTATGGTGGATTGTACTACATATGATGTGAGAGACTGGAGAAAAGGATTACTGGCTCAAAAAACCCAAGTGTGTGTGGGGGAGGGGGCAGGGCAAGTTCTGCAGCAGTGGGACCACGTACTGCTCCATACCCCATCCCCTAGGAGTCTCGAGTCCAGCCCAGAGCTGTTGTCCATCATTGGCACACTGGAAGCAGTGCCCCACAACCCACCCCTGGAGCCCCAGTCTAGCCCCGGAGCAGCTGCATGACCAGAAGGCTCACCTGGAGGGAGGGGGTGGCCACAGGAGGCCAGAGAAGACAAAATCCATTGCACAAGACTTGCAGGTGTCCCTATGGTTCTTGGATTTTATGGCAGCTGATGCCACACTAGGATCCAAGGTGGTAGCTATATTTTGCTTTCCTCTCTCTCTTTTTATCTCTCCTTTTCTACTCACAATTTGTTCTTTAAATCTGGGTAATTTAGGGTTGGGTGGGTCATAGTTTGCTAAGTCAATGCTTTGTGAAAGGCTTTGTTTTGATTGAATTTTTTGTTCGAAATTTTGCCAAACTCCTAATCTTCTAAAGTTTGCCAGTAAAGTTTGGGGTTTTTTAACCTGCTGGGAACTTTTGTTGAGTTCTCCTTTGTGCCACCTCAGGGAAAGAGCAGTACCTTAAGACCCTTTTAAGTAACCTTGCCAAGTGAGGAGTGGGGCTCAACAGTGGTGGAAAAGGGTGATCCAAAGATGGTGTTTATTGTAACACAGTGGTGTTATTTATGCATGTTAGACCTGTCATCTTTTGTGAATGTATGTGGTTTGTTGGTTTGGTATTTTTTCCCCAGGTGTCTCAGCTGGAAGATAAAATAGATGGACTTGTGCTGGGAAGTCAGATAACAAAAACACTAACGTCCTGGATATATACTAAAGTATTAGATAGAAACATGGGCAAGCTTAGGTCTGTCCTTGTTCAGTTACAGCAATGGTGCTACAGAGGAGCCTGTGTAAATGCAGTGATTCTGATGCCGTTTTATCTGCCTAACTTTTAGTAATTTTTTTAATGTTTTTGCAGGATTTATTTTAAAAGGAAGGTAAAATAACATCTTCCCACACTCACAAAATACCTTGCTTATATCTTACCTCTATGGGGAACTGTAGTTTCAGTGAGTACAACTTTGTTTGCAATTCAAAACCTGAATTAAGGAGGTCTCTGCCAAAATATGTGCAATAGAGTCTGAACAGCACAGAGGCACATCCTTAGACTTAACAGAGGATACGTCACATGGTTACCTTAAATAGAGTGACATAGAAATTAGTTGGACATTTTTAATTTGCACAGGAAAAAAAAGAGCTTTATTTATGAAAAATTAATAATCTTCTGGAACTTGAGGTCCCTTTACATGTACTTTACTGTTTGCACATTTTTTGACAATTAATGTTGAGAAGTTTCTATGTAAAGTATTAACATAATTACTGTCTCTCTTTTTAAAATAGCACTTTTTAATAATTTAGTGCCCGTAGTAGGCTTTTGATAATAATTGGAAAGGCCTTGGAAAAGAATTTAATGAAAATTTGGGCTGTCAGGAAGTATTGGCAATCTTTGATTGACTTTTGTCCTGTTTCTTTAGTTACATGCTCTTTGAATGGCCCCTTATGGGGGTCTAAGTCAATTTAGATTTTGGCTTTAGTTTGTCCTCACAGGTAATCACATGCAGAAAAATACTTTTAGTATTTAAATCTATTCTAAAACTGTAATTCACGTAAAAATAGCTTTATTCTCTTGTATTGTAAACTTTATAGAGAAAACACTAGTTATAGTGTTACAGATATCAGTCTGCCATAAATAATGGCTTTCATCTGCCAGCAGAAGAAATTTTAGTTTGCAGATAAACCAGCTCACATGAAACATTTATTTTCCAGTACATGTGCTGGAAGAATTATGAGGAAAGCCAAATTAACTCACAAAATTTGAAGCAAAAAAGCCTAACATCGAGCACTCAAGCAAACAAGTCCATACAAATTAGGAGTTTATGTTCAGGATCTTTCTGAACTTTCACTTCAGAGATCTGGTTTTCTTTGAAATTGTACATCGCTGTCCAGGACCTTAATTATGTTATTTCATAATCTTGTGTGTCTCCTGTCATCTTTTTTACAGGGTGTGCCCCCTAAGACAATAGCATAAATTCATTTTGGAAATAGGGATAAAAACCAGTGATGCACTGACTAAGAAGAAGTACTGGAGAGAATTTCCTGTAGTAACAACCACACCAATCAGTGCAATTGGCTCTGGCACAACAAAGATGATCTATTTGGGAAAAGATTTTTCCTACTGAGATCCACTTCCCTATAAATTCCCTACAATTTCTCTGAGGGTACCCAAGGCTTGTCCTCCATAGGTTATAGTATCTTCCATCCCTTGTAAACCCCGCGTGCCTTAGTACATAAATACCTGATTATTGTAACTAAGTGGGAGGCAGGAATGTTTGGGAAAAAAAAAAAATTCATATTTAAAATATTTAGATTTTTTTTCTGTAATTATGCTGGTAAAAACTCCTAGTAAAGGTGAGGTTTTAAATTGATTTCTGTTTGTCACAGAGTTATCCTTTGAATTCAGTGGTGCAGTAAGACATTACCTAACACTGGTGATGTAGTGGTACATGAACCTGCAGCTGCTGTAAGGTATAATTTTGGAGCTGTGTACATGTATTTAGTAACAGAAAGATGGGCAGTTTAGCCAGTTCTGAGACACAAACTAGAATATTCCTAGAACAGCGGGAAACTGAACAGGAATGCATCCACTATCATTATTTTAACCATAGAATCAAAGAATCATTAAGGTTGGAAAAGACTTCTGAGGTCATTGAGTCCAACTTTTGACCAAATACCACCTTCTCAACTAAACCATAGCACTAAGTGCTACATCAAGTCACTTCTTGAACTCTTCCAGGGATGGTGACTCTACCACCTCCCTGGGCAGCCTGTTCCAATGTTTAACCACCCTTTCAGTGAAATTTCCAGATCCACAGCAAACTAATTCCAGATGGATAATTGGCAGTGTTCCCCACCTGCCTTCTCTGTGTTCATTCACGTCTGTTGTTTGCTGCGTGGTTTTGAGGGTTTAGTTCCTTTGGTGATGTAGTTTGGGGAAATACATCTGGGTCATAAGCAAGTGTGAACAGTCCTCCAGTTCAGAAAATAAACTCTCYTTTTTCTTCAAAGAAGTATGTGCAGTAGGTTTGTAACAAACCTACAAGTATATCTATGTATTTTTTTATGTGCCTATGTGTAAATATGTATCCACATGACTTGGGAACTAAACTGGATAAACACTTGAGTCTTTCTCATGCTTTATAGGTGTCAAAAATCCCTTTAATGTACTTCTCCCTTCATTTCACTCCTGATTTGTCTCTGCCTTTAACCACTTTTTATCCATTTCTCCATCTGCAAGTGTTCTTACAGCAACAAAAGCCCACTTATCTGATTTTAAATGCTGTGGAGAGATCAGATAAAATGTAAGTTCATCAAAACTTGGGTGCTGGCTGCAGCTGCAGCTCAGGAAAAATGAAGCTACGTGCTGAGTACTAACTCACCAGCCCTGGCCTCAGGACTTGCTGGGACTCTCCTTGGCTAGAGTTCATTTTAGCTTGTTTCTGCTGTGACAGCATTTGTCTTTCTGTCACAAGATTATTACCTGCCTTGTTCAAGCTTATCTCCATGCATAGCAAATGTGGTCAAGATCCAGCAAACCTGTACAGTCTCTACAGAACAAGTGAAAAAAGCTTTTCTGGTAGCTGTGAAAATGCTGGGGCTGTGAAATGCTGTTGTGTATCTGTAACAGTGAAGTGGTGATGATCATCAAGCTGTAGCTGGGATCCAGTGAGGAAAAAACTTCAAGTAAGCAAACTGCTTGAAGAAAACATGAAAAAAAAATGGCCCTGGGCAGATCCAATATTGAAAAGAAAGAAATCCCACCATAAATGTCACATTCTTCCCAGCAAAGCCGTCGGAATGCTACTAATATGTTGATTCCCCTCCAAATTCCTTGATGGGTACTGTGGATTTTGGGATCCAGATGGTCACCCCCAAGGGTAAATTTAACACTGAAGACAAAGGATAGATACCTGACAGTGAATGTATAGCTAAACAACTTAAAAATTCTATCAATGAGGGGTTTTTTTTAAATTCATTTGGACGGTGACTTAGCAGTGCTGTAACTGGGCTAATAGCAAGCACTCATTGCATTTTGGTTTGACTATCAAGACCCTAAAGTACCCAAAAGTACTTGGATCCACTTAAAATTAATATTCCCTTTCATCCATAACAAGATCTTAAAGTGTAATATTGTTATGCTATGGTTTCATGCAATTAGACAACAAAATTTAGGGGTTTGATTGAGTTGTCCAAACATAAGATGTCTCGTATCTTTTGACATCGCTTGCTGTCTCTGAGACATCTGTTGTAGAACACTGACAAAGTAAAATCCAAGTAGGTTCATGCTGTACCAGAACTCGACAGGGAAGCTGAGTGGGATACCTAAGGATGTTTACCATGGCATTAAGTGCTGTAATCTCAGGAAATGCATTGCACTTTCATGACTTACATTATGTAAAGGCACAATCAGGAAAACAAAGACTTAATGTGGGTTTTTAACTTACCACAGTCCTTGGTGTGCTGTGCCTTTCACTGGGAAGCTTTACAAAATATGGCATCAGTCACCAGCTTTCCAGAGCTGGCTCTTCAGAGCTGGCCAAGGATCAAGGGATTGTAGAGGGGAAAGCATGGAAAAAATAAAGAAAATCCAAATGAATAAACCTCAGGTTCTGTATTTTATGAGGTCACTGAAATAACTCCAGAAAAATCTGAAATCTATCAGAAAAAAAAAGGAAGAAATCCTAAGTTTCTTCTTTCTTTTATTTAAAATTTTGAACTAACCAGCTGTGCTAAAATTGAGAAATTAGGGAATCTATTACCTCTGTGATACTTTTTATTAATTTCATGTGCAACAAGACTACTTTCTGCGTGCAGAGCAGAAACCAGGAAAGTTAGGCTCAGTAGCATCATGGTAGGAGCTAAGCCAGGAAAAGCTTGCAGTCTTTGAAGTAGATAACTAGAACATAGGATAATTCCGGTCTCAAACAGAAGGCGCATAAAACAACTGATAAATCAGCACAATAGGAATGGTACCAACAGCAATAGTGAAGGATATGTTTCGAAATAAGAAAAGAAATTGTTTAAAACTCAGAACATTGGGTTAAATAGTTGTTGAATTTTCCTAAGGTTTAAACATTTTAAGTTTACCTGTGTAGTTTAGATTTAACTCCCCTAATATTTATTTTCGGAAAAATAAATTGAAAACTGGTAATTCATTTGAAAACTGAATTGCCTGAACACCTGTATTGTGTTGAGGAGAGGGAACACGGAAGGTGGCTTATGCATCTGAATTATTTTCCTAAGGCCGGTACAAATACCAACAATTGTAAATTCTAGGAGGTATATATTATTTGCTCTGCAGTTGCAGTGGGATAGCAGTGAAATTATTAACAATGGCATCTCAGATTTTATGTGAATTATGCATCTCTGTAGTGTTTCCTTTGGTTCTTACCATTACAGCTATCAAAGCACAATGGAACTATTTTATTCCAAAGTGACTATGCATAATTCTTTTTTTTCAATATTAAGCAATATCTTCACTTTGGCTAGGGAAACATAATCCTAGATCATGCCCAATCCCAGGGCTTGCATCAAAGGTGTATATATGTTTCTGTAGGTACCTGTGCATCAGATGTTTTCTTTCCTTGCTGAGGATCCAGCCTCAGCGCACTCACCCTGCTCGCTGATGTACGGGCACAGGGGAGAGCTCTGGCTCCTGCCAGCTTCCTTGCAGCTGATCAGCCTAAAGGCATAACCACGTCTCTCTGCTTTATTCCTGACTGCAGGCAGATAACAGGCTCTGGATCACAGGCTTTTAACAACTAAGGGTCAATAAATTTTATACAGCACATGCCATGACAGTAACAGGGATGCTGCCTGTGTATATCTTTTCCAAGAGCTGCCTATACAAAGCCCTTTGGCGATTAACAACCACCGTAATGTCCCCTGTCAGGAATTTTACCGCTTTGACATCCAGCACTCTGGCACTTTGGCCTTCAAACAATTCTTCACAAAGTGTCCAGAGCAGAGTTAACTCTATTAAAAAGTGAATAATTTTCTGATTTGTTTTGTTCTGGAGAAGAATCAGTAGGAGTGTTTCCTTCCTTCTTGATGCCTTCCATTCCCTGAAGAAGGTTGTGCAGTCATTCAAACACTAGTTTGTCAGAGCAGAGATGAAATTAGGAGTGGCGTGTTCCAGGCAGAGCATCAGCATCACTCTGCATGGATTCTTCAGAGGAAGATCCAACTGCAAAAGCAGTTGCTGGACACATTTTTTGTCCCATAGCATCTGTATTTTTGTTTCTCTTAATCTATCCATAATTTTATTTTTTTTTTAAGAAACTGAGCTAATTCAAGGAGCCCTGGTAAAAAATTTAAATGGCTCAGAAAACTAAAAAAAAAAAAAAGTCATCAAGGTTAGGAGAAAGAAATATTCTGTATTTTCCTACAACCAGAATTAAATAGCTAGAAAATTCTCTGGGTAATCCATCCTCAAAAGCAGAAGAAAAAAGAGCTTTGTCCTTTAAGAAGTATGTTCATGACTCAAAAGTCATGCTGGGCTTCGATATTGCATGAAGACTCTTGAAAAACCTCATCTTGATCTTCTGCTGTTCTAGTCAGTCATATGATACTGCTGAGTGAAGACTATCTGTGATTTGCACCTTCAGATTATATTTTCTTCTGCCAACATAAACACTGTTTCCTTTGAGAACTTTAAACTATCTATTTAAAACATTATACTCAGTTTAATTGCTCACAGCAATATAGCTGGAGAGATATGTATCCCTGGAAATGCATATTCCTGAAATTTAGGATGCATAATGTGTCTTAAAAATTCCCATTGTTTGCGGCTTATCATAATGTATCATATATTAAATATAAAATTACATGTATTTATATTAATTAGACAATAATTTTAATTCTAGTTTTGAATAAAAACAAAGTAAAATAATTTGGACTCATCTCAATGATTGCAGTTCATGTACTACATGACAAAAAAGGGAAGAGTTGTTCTAGATACCCTTTGTTGAACTGGGTTCTCTCGGGAATGAAGACCAAACATATACAACACCTCATTTCGTAAACTTGGAAAATGCAAGTGCATCCAGCATTTTGCAATAGTTTTGCAATTTTATGTTTTTCTAATGATTTTTAATAATATGAGAAAAAGAAAAAATCAAGCTGTCATCATCTTTGACGATGTTAGGACAGGTTGGGAAACTGGTATCCATAGCATGTATGGAATCAAAGTGTTCTTGACATGGGAATATTAGTAAATCAATATAATGTTGCTGCACAAGCATCTATTTGCTATGATTCTGTAGCAAAATAACAAAATAATTTGCTTAAGATTCTTCAAGAAATTATTTCACTGTAGATAGAACCTTAGAATCACAGAATGTGTTGGAAGGGACTTTAAAGACCATCTAGTTCCCAATCCCCTGCCATGGCAGGATCACCTGATGATCTCAAAGTGCTGCTGCTGTGGAATTTTTTGTATTTCGGCTGCCCCTTAGCCAGTCTTCTAACATAAGGTTGTTCTGTTTCCTACAAGCTGAAGTGCTGGTTTGCCAAACCCCTGTTTCTTTCCAAATGCATTGTCAATATCTGTAAATAATGCAGAAGGTGGTGCTTGCAAAACTCAAATTCCATCACATCACCATTTTGCTTGTGGAATCACTTTATCTCAAATATGTTTTTCTGTGCAGCTGGAACTGGAAATAGTCTTCAGATTTATGAGGCAACAGGTGATGAGGCAACAGGCTTTTTACTCATTCTCTCGTACCAGATACATGCCCTCAGAAATAAAATTAGGAAATTGTAGTATTTCACGCTGATCATTCGCTTTTAACAAGCCAAGGCTGACATGCATTGGCTGCTGTTAGCATCACGTTATGCCTGTGACAGGGGAAAGGAGTTTCAGGGTTAGCGATGTATTCAGCTTAGATATATGCTGTAAGTTGCCAGAGCACTAGTAGAACAGTAATGGCAATTTTCCAGTAAGAAATTCAGAATTTTTCAGGCATTTAATCTGCTCAATCAGTTTCTTCATTAAATTCAGAGTAAACTGCTTTTGCTTTTTTAATCTACTTGATTTACCAAAAATGTATGTTGGTGTGTTGTCCCGTAAACAGCCCGTACTGCCAGCGAGCGTTTTGTGGCACACAAAAAGTTGCTGGTTTTTTTGAACACCTATGTACAATAAATAATGAATGAAATACTCTACACTAAAATGCAATGCAGACAAGTCATCTGAGTCCAAAAATTAAATGTGAACCAGATGCTTTAATGTTTTAAAGAGCTGGCAGGATGTCATCACGCTAGTACAAGGACTCTATCAGGACAGCTGTTTTACACGCTGAGTCGCAGCTGCAAATGTGATGTACCTTTCTGAAAGCAATTCAAAATTGCCATAAATCCTTTGCTAATAAGTTTCTCTGAGGCTTCAAAGGTACTTTGGTAATGATTAGATTTCAGATATAACAAGATTTGCTTACTGAAGAGGTCCAAAATACAACATATAACAGAAATTATAGTTAATGGTCTCTCTTAAAAACATTTCATTTGTCCTTGCTTGGTCACCAGACTATGACCCTTCTTCTGTACCATTTATTTTTAGTAGAAAGAGTACTGTAATAATTGTGCCTGATGACTGAAAATGAGGCCAGACAGTAGCTCCTTTGAAACAGAGCATGGAGCAGGGATGAAAAAAAGGCCAGAATTTTTTATCCTTTGAGATGAGATTTTTTATAACACTGAGTAAGTCTTGTGTGTGTTTTAATTTAAGCATTTCTGCTTAAACTGTACTGCTTAAATACCTTATTGAATGGGAACAACAGATTTAAAATCTTATAGTTCACAGACAAAAGAATACAAAACATCTCATAGTCCTTTCTTTGGTTATTTTTGTTTTACTAACTGTGCTCCTTCTGTTTGTCATTGTAGCTTAAATATTTGTCTGCAGAATCTACTCTTTTCTTCTAAATTATTCTGTTCAGGGAGCTTTTGGACATCAATCATTGCAAAAAGAACCAGCAAGAGACAACAAATGACAGTCATTCATCATCTGAAACAAATGATTCCAAGTCTGTCAAAGGACAAACTCTAAACTTGCATTCTTTCATCAGGAAAATCACAACCAAAATAGATTAATTTTGAAATTGTACCAGAGAGAATTTTCAAAGTACACAGATAAACAGAAAACAAGGTTCGTTTATTCCCCAAGGGGAGCTGCTTTGCTTGCTGCTAGATAGCTGCAGTGGTTTGACACTGGTCAGGTTCCTGGCACCCACCAAAGCCACCCTCTCACTCCCCTCTGCAGCTGGATGGGGGAGAGATAGTTTAACAAAGGGTTCATGGGTTGAGATAAGGACTGGGAGGGATCACTCATCAAATACTATTAAGGGCAAAACAGACTCTAATTAGAGATATGAAGTGAATTTATTGCCAACAAAATCAGAGCAGGATAATGACAAGTAAAATAAACTCTCAAAAATACCTTCCCCCACTCCTCCCTCCTTCCCATCTCTACCTTCTCCCCAGCAGTCCATGGGACAGGGAATGGGAGTTATGGTCAGTTCATCACCTGTGGTTTCTCCTGCTGCTCAGGGAGAGGAATCCTTCTCCTGCTCCGTGGTGGGGTCTCTCCCTCAGGATACATTTCTCCATGAACTTCTCCATGGTGGGTTCATCCCACAGGCAACAGTCCCCCTCAGACTGCTGCAGTGTGGGTCACTTTTCCACGGGGTGCAGTCCTTCAAGGACGTGCTGCTCCAGCATGGGGTCCTGTCTCCATACAGACTCCTCTCAGGCATCTGCCTTCTTCCACGTGGGCCTCCTCCAGAGGCTGCAGGTGGATCTCTGCATCCCCCGTGGATCCCCATGGGCTGCAGGCGGATCTCTGCATCCCCATGGATCCCCATGGGCTGCAGGGGCACAGCTGCCTCACCGTGGTCTTCACCACGGCCTGCAGAGGAATCTCAGCTCTGGTGCCTGGAGCACCCCCTACCCTTCCTTCTCCACCGACCTTGGTGTCTGCAAAGTTTTTCCTCTCACATGTTCTCACCCCCCTCTTCTCTGGACCCAATTACATCTGCGCAATAATTATTTTTCTTTTTTTTTTAAAATCTGTTATCACAGAGGTGTTAACATTTATAGATTGACCCAGCCTTGGTAAGCAGCATGTCCATCTTCAGAGCTCCCAGGGATTGGCTCTGCTGGATATAGAGGAAGCTTCTAGCAGCTTCTCACAGAAGCCACCTATGTAGCCCCCTGCTACCAAAAACCAGGCCATGCAAACCCAATACAATAGCTTATTGTTCATGTGAGAAAAGAGGAGAAAGAGCAGAAACAGTGCAACAGGGATGACGGTAATTAAGTATTAACAAGATGAATTTCTTGTCATTTCGAAGGGTACCCCGGCTTAGGGCGTTTTTGGAGCACATCATTCGGGGTTTGTCTGAATATTGGAACAATACTTGAGGCATAAACTTCCTTCAGATTATATAGATTTTCTCCCTTACATTTTCCTAAAACCTACCATCCCTTCAGCAGGAGCACTTATGGCAAAGAAAATGGGGTCTTGTTCCTGACTTCTGCAAGTGCTAAGTTTCTGTTTGATCTACAATTTTGTCTGTAGACTTGCTTCTATAAATCACASCAAAATGTCACACTTCCTAAACCCTCCAAGAGATTTGTCCTTAATGATTGTTGCATAGCACATCTTTCAGGGAAGAGATTTTATTTAATTTGACTAAGTAGAACAAAGTATCCATTAATGTAATGACAAAAATTATAGTAAGAACACTATGTTTCTAAGCAAACGTGTTTATTAGTAAACTTTAGCATTGTTTTAATAAAAAAGACAAAATAAATTTGATACCTTTACAGGGAAGGGGTATTTATGCGAGCTAAAAGGGATTCGGAAATATGGCCTTTTAATAGGCTGCAGCCAGTATTCTCAAATTGAGTAGGAAACAGAAGACCAAAAAGGTGGTACAAATTACTCACAGCCTGCTGCTAGAATGACAGTATCACTCTTGGAAATACTGCTAAAAGCAGAAAGAAAGACAACAAAGGGGAGTAATTAAATATTTACCACCTGAAACTTGTAAAGGACTCAGCCATACCACAGCTCAACTGCCCTCGATGTCTTGCCTCAGGAAGATCTGGGTTTCTTGGAACCAGAACATAATTATGCTTTGTAACATATCAGTGTTTCAGGGTCAAGAGAGTAAGAGAGGCACAGAAGTGCATCTGTCTGGATTGCTGAAAGATTAATGGAAAAAAGAAAGCAGTCAAAGATACCATAAGGCCAAAAAAGCATAGGCTGAAAAAAACCCTCAGCTGTACACAATTCAGGCTGAAACACTTAGCAGAAAGTCTTACTGTTAAATTTTTCATGAGTCTGATTACAGAGACACTTCTCCAACACTATTATGAGGATGCAAGATTAGACAATCAAATCACTTCAGTAACCACCATTTTGTCGCAAACATTATTTTAATTACGATTGGCAAGTGCTAGAAGAAATTGTGTAAGTGGCAACCTTCTGTGGAGTTTTTAGACTAGCAAATTTTGTGTACAAGAGGAGAAAGCTCCATTCCACGAGATGCTAAACATCTTTTATTTGTATGAAGACCAAAACACTGTAAATAATCAACATTCACAATTGCATGTTTAGACCTACAAAAAGCTATWTTCTTAGCTGGCTAGGTAGGTAGATAGACAAACCCATATGCCATTTCAGGATCTGGCTGTTAAACTGATATCTAAAGGAAAAAAAAGAAAGAACAGATCAAGCATCCTTTCTCAGTGACATTAAGAAAAACAGAGGGACCAACAGCTATTAATTCACAGTTCTATGAATACACRAACTAGGAAACTAGTAACTTTGTCTCAATTTTCATGTAATCCTATTACTTTAAAATAGGCAATCTAGCTGGAGCTAAGAACAAACTGGTATGCAGCCTAACTGGCTTCCCAGAGTCATTAAGGAGAATACTTCCCTAAGACAAAGCTCATTATTATTTGAAAACATGAATAAATTTATGTGCGTATAGGAAGCCCAAATATTGTTGCGATGTTGAACTGAGAAGCTTTATTTTATACTGAGTCAATAACTTTGGTGTTATTTCCAGTGCCAATAGAATATTATAGTAAGCATGGAAGTATTAAGTGAAAGATTATATACTGTGGACTTCAGTTTTGGTTTGGTTTGGTTCGGTTTTTTTTAAAGCAGCATTACATTCTTCATTAATGCTGTGAATAAGCCATTCCAGAAGTTCTCACAGCACTTTTTACTGCTTTTGTACATTTCCCAGTTGGATGAGAAACAGGTGAATGCAGAGTGCTAGTTTTCCTTTCCAGGTTTTGTCAGGGACCTGGTGAATTTCTGGTGGTGCCTTTTCCTTTTTCTTTTTTTTTTTTTTTTCGTTTGGTTTGGGTTTTTTTGTGACCCTTTGCACTGTCTCATGCTTTCCACTCACAAGTAGGGAGTAACAAAAGAAATGCTATGATTGTTTATGGATATTTCTTTCTTTTTTTTTTTTTTYCCCAAAATTCTGGAAGAACACTGCTTGGCATTCCACATAGCTAAATAAAACAGTTTTTCCTTACCTTTTTACAAGGCTGCATATTATGATGATGCAATATTAGGAAAAAAGGCCCAGAGGCTGTATGTAAACATAGTATAACTAAGACCTTTTTTATATTAAAGTGGACCTTGGACATGGAGTTTTTTAGTTTTACTGACACAATTTCTTCCTGATCAAAGAAGAAGTGTATTTGGATGGTGTATTTTTTATGTTTAGAAAGCAGAAAAGTATATCAGAAAGTTTAAATAAAAAGTAACAAATGTGTTGATTTTACCTGTTGCCAGGCACACCTGTATTGCTTGCTTACTAGGCAATTGATTTTTTTTTAAGGAAAGTGTTTGATTAGCTTCTAGTAAATTATTTAATAGCACTTTATAGATCAGTATTTAGTAATTCAGATAGAAATATTACATGTATAATGAAATGATGAGAGTAAGATGCACAAGGATGCAGTTGGAGCCCATGGACTGTTGTCAGCAAGTTTGGGATTTTGTGTGTGCCTGTGTCTGGCCCAGAGTGTGGCAGGACACGTGTACCCCCTCTCTACCACAGATGGTCGGTGCATATGCAAGAGATAACTCAGGCGGGTCACACGTCCAGCATGGGATATCTCTGGCGCCAAAAGGGCTCAGGCCCCCAGCTAAGAATCACCATCTTAGTCTGGAAAGCAAATGTGGGGAGAGATGAAAGAAATATTCTTGACCAAAGGGCACGGTTCTTACGTCTATAAAAGCCCACACAATTATCACAGAGGCAGAAGTCTCTTACACACTCCTCTGGGATGTGTGAGAAGATTTATCCCCAAAGCTGGACACAGTTTTGAGATTACTTTTCTGGGAATTGAGGGAAAGGACTTTGATGTGTACCCCATCAACAATTGGATGGTAAGAAACACAGAATCCTAAGTTACATTATTTCTTACCAAGGTGTAATTTTAACGGTACCTTTAACTCCRTGCGTATATTCTAGTATCTTTGTTTTGTTTTATCCCTGTGCAGTAATAGTCTGGTAAAAGGCTTATGTCTGTTGGTTTTGTGTCTATTAATAAATAATTCATTTTATARTAGACCGAATCAGCCACTATTAAAGAACTTGTGAATGAGAGTGGGTTTTGGGGTGCTGGCCACCTCAATGAAGCTACTGCCTGCTGCCAGAGGCCTGGGCAACAGACAGGAGCTGATTTAAACCCACRTCATCCATTCATAACACAGAGATATAGCACAGTTTTCAAGTGACCTATTATAGCTGTGAATTAAGGGGGAGGTGGGGGAAAATAGCTGTTTTCTGTGCCATAGAGTAGTTTTACAATTCACCTACCCCTTAAGCATGTACTTTTAATTTAGTATTTTATAGCTGTATATAAGGCAGTTTAAAATTCAGGGGTAACATTTTTCAAATGTTTTCTGCCTGTCATCTTACTCTGATGGCACTCTGCATTAATAGATTTACACTGTACCTTGCAATACTGTATTTGGATTAGAGATGTACCAGCTCTGAAACATTCAGGGATTTAACTAGGCCATGCTGAAGAAGAGCATGGAATGCTTTTCCAGAGGAATTGCTTCTTTGATTTGGAAGTATTTCACTGACAGGTTTTTGTACACAAATAATTCTATTTATGTTATCTTTATTCAGTCACACTGCCCTTTAAGCACCATATGTTGTCCTCAGAGAGAGTTTACAGATTTCCAAAAACCAGATTTTTTTTTTTTTGAGTTCTCAATTATGGCATTCAATTGTTAAAACTGAATGATAGTTTTACTTTTAGATCTAAATATGGTTTTCAAAAGAAGCATATCTTTTAGCACTTTCTTTTTTTTTGTTGTTTTTTTCCTTACCTTTTCTCCCCTTCACCTTAAATCAAGGACAAAATTGCTTACTTTCTACTATGTTGCATCTGTGCGAAATGTGTTTGGCTCCCACTCTGCTTTCTTTTTCCTCAAGGAAGAGAACTGTGAGCAAATGGAATTTTGCAGTTATTCTTTGAGCAGATTTGAGGAAGAGAAGAAATGAACAGGAAGGGTCTGAGAAGTGATAACCATTAAACAGTGAGACTAAACCAAAACATAACAATAAAATTACAGCTGCTTTAGTCCAGACACAATCATTGCTCCCATATCATGTCTCAACATATATCTAAAAAGAGAAGGCTCACAAAGGGTAGAATAACATCTAAAATTTATATGAAACTCTCCCACAAATTACCTCCCAGAGTCCTACAATTTGCCGCCCAGGACTTTCAGGATCACATTTTGAGTTGAACTTGTACCCCCTGCATCCATGTAACTTCTCAGCATTCACCTCATCTTGTCAGAAATGTCATAAAAACTTGTTATTTATATTTTAATGTCCATTATAGAGGAAAACACTTTCAGAATTCAATTCCCTGCCAGAGAGGAATTAAAAACCCTGCTGGTTTCCAGTGCAGTGTTAGCAGTTCTGTGGAGCACTAGCAGGTCTGTAACTATGCCCACACACTATTTGCCAGGTTCCAGCATAGTGAATGTCAACGTCCCAGCTCAGTTTGATGTGCCTTGTGCCCCCCCAGGAGCCTCACATGCACAAAAAGAGAGSGGACCAGGATGTTTTCATCATTTCATGGATGTGCATCCTGGCCGTAGCAAGTGTGAGCCTGCAGCAYGGAGAGGCATCCTTCTCCATTTGTAGCTTTTGGTGGGCTGAAACATTACTGCCTGCAGGCACTGGGGATGCTGGAACTTACTGGAACTTGCCAGAAATGTGCAAAATAACTATATTTGTTTATAGTACAAGATAGATACAAGCTCAGGAAAAAACAAATTAACTGCTGGCCCTAAAATACGTACCTATTATCATATTGTTTGTGGCAGCAGCTTCACTTAAAGAGAATCAAATTCATGTAGTGGTGGTGGGAGGTCTTTCCTAACGTGGTTTGCTCTGCCTCATGGGCTGGTTGGTAGAAACTCTCCTGTGGCCAGTTCAGCTCAGCAGGTCTGAAGCAGTAGCTTGAGGTGGCTGGTAAGGCGATGGGTGGAATTACAGATTTGCCAGAAACCAGCTGTGCTCCCAGTCACTCCAATCACCTTTGGCCGAATTTCCATCTGCAAAATTAGTACAATAATTTCTTATTCTGTCTAAGGAGGCTTCTAAAAACTGCACAGCTCAGCATTGCAAAAGGGCATAATGATGATTTTCTGGGTCATTGTAATTTTTTTATATATTTTCCCTCTATTTAAATGGAAGCCATCTCAGAAATTTAAATCATTGGTAAATGTGGTTCAGTGAAGTTTGACAACAACTTTTTTTTCTTCTTCCCAAATTGGCTATAAATTACCATGAGAAACAGGCAATACTTATACCACCTCCCATGATATTTTTGAGTAGGAGTCAACTTATTTTGTGGAAATAGCCATTCTAATCAGTGCTGTTCTGCTCTAAGAATGAATTATGACAAGCTCAATACTTGGCGTAAATTTACATTTACACGGCATTATAAGTGAAAAAATTGTAATTGTAAAATTCAACAGAAAACAATACAAACCCATTTCACTTTGTGCCAAAAATATAACCAGGTCTGATATTGGCGGCAGAAATAAATCCATTTTGTGACAAATCTAAGATTTTAATCTTATGAAAGGATCTCCTTAGAACCATATATAAACACTATTACAATACTGTTGAAAGGAACAGATGGTTTTTTTTTTTCCCTAGAGGGAGATCTGCGTGTGGATGAAGTGCAGTGTTATTAATGGTCATAAAACCATTTGCAAATATTTTAAACACAAATATTAGCATATCAAACTTGGCAAATGTCTTCTTTTGAAGGAAAGGAAACATATTTCCTTTCCTTTGAATTCTGGAAATATGCTTTCCTTGAAACTAGATGTACTACTGCAATTAAGGAAATGCTTGGTCAGTTCAAAAGAATGTTCAGGTGATACTGGTGAAAACTCAAGAAATGAAGAAAATTAATTATAAGATTTTAAGGGCATTGTGCACTTCAACATTGGCCTTTAACATGCCACAGTTTGTGACAGACATCCTCCACTGACACATTTTTGTAGACCTTCCTTTGTTGCCTAAATAATGGACACTAATTGTAAAACTTATAATGAAATGGCATGAAATATAGCACTATGACCCTAATCTTGATATTTCCGTCCCTTTCTTTATCACTATTCCTTTTATAGGAATTGGATACTGATTGTACTTATTATTTGAGATTTAGTCAATGCTTAGTAAGTACTGTTAAATGTCACTGACATAAAGAATTCAACATTTGTATGTCACGTGTCTTTTCCTTGTATGAAGAGCAGCTCAATACTATCATTGTTCCTTTCCTGGTGTTCCAGGGAAGCAAAAGAGAAGCAGTCTTAATTCCTGCARTGTCAGTCAGATGTTTTGGCAGAAATATATACGTAAATTAAGCTTGCTATTTTCAAAAGATAGTCAAATCTAACTTTGTAATTGATTTTCCCATAAGATTGACTCCACCTTACTGTGGATTATTTTTCATTTGTGTCCTGATCAAAACTGTCTGGATGAAGTTACTGATAAAGATCCTCTCTCCTCTTTCCCTAACTTTAATACTAAATCTCTAAACCTCCTAAAGGACAGGTGGAAGTTAATTAAGTGGATAAACCTGGAACTGTACTCCTTCTTTTTTTAACCTAAATATCTTGTTTTTCTTTCTCTTATCTTTAACTAGCATAGTCTGTCAATTGCATCTCTTTCTTTCTGGCATTTTTTGCATCTCCACACTTTACTCTTAAAGTATAACTTCTTTCTAACAAAAATCTCCCATTTTTATCTTTCTGTTACCAGTCTATCACAGGAAATCCATCAATGAGAAATCTGGTTAATGCCAATAGAAGGAATAAAATCTCTGTGATTTCCCTGTGGCACAGATTAGCCTTTTAATGGGCTAGGAGCTTTTCATCCCTTGGCTGACCAGGTTGTTAGGGTCCCAAGGCTGACAATGAGCATCACCAAAGCCTTTTACGTGGAGAAAGGACTGTAGCTCTGAAGARCTGGCCAAAAAGAAATTTATTCTGAATTAGCATCAGTTACAAGAATAACTCAATATAGTAATATATTTGTACTAGGGATTTTTTTCCTCTTTCTTTGTGTAACTGTAATCGACTGGCACTTCGCTTCTTTCTTCTGTCCTGTCTTTTCCTTCAGTTCACTCTCATAAGGAACTGAAAATCTCAACACTACTCTCCTGTTGTCCTTGCACCCCTGGTTTCCACTTTTAGCGCTTTTTAAGTCTTCTGTGTTAACTATGAATTTTTCATCACAGAAGTGGTACTTATTTGTGGTACTTTAGTAATACACAATTTTGTGCAAAAAATAGACCTTACTTTTGCTTTTCACAGAATCACAGAAGGGAACCCACAAGGATCATCAAGTGCAACTCTTAAGTGAATRGGCATATATGGAGATCAACCCCACAGCCTTGGCATTATTAACACCACGCTCTAATCAACTGAGCTAATCTCAGTGGCTTTTTTGTACATCTTGTTCAAATACATTATGAGTTAAACTTTTGGCCTTAACTTGAATCAGGAAAACTCCTCTGATATTTAGCAAAAATGTTCCTACCCATTTCTATGACATTTCTCAGCAGAAAAAAAAAGACAACTAATTAGTAAAATAGTTTTTCTGACTTTATATCACTAAGCAATTGAAATCTAAATCGAATGTATTCAGTGAATGCCCCAGTTTACAATACTTGAGGAAGTGAAAAAACATTAAAAAAAAAAAGAAAACAGCAAGAAGCAAAGTTGAGGTCAGAGTCTCAATGCACATAGTGGAAGCTTGTATTTAAAATGCAAGAAAAAAAGTCAAGAGGCTTGACCAAGGACAATTTTGAGCAGTTGTAAAAGCATCCAAGTCTGAAGGTTCATATGCCCTTGTTTATGGCCAGTAAGACCCCAGGTGTTTGCAGAAAATCACAGCTGGATAATTCTCCTTTTTGGTGCCAATCAGCTTCACACACTGGGTGCTGRTGCAGCTGGTGCAGCAATGCTGGTGTTGGTGCAGAAGTTTGAGAAACGGGCACATCCAGGACAAGAACCTTTCCAAACTTGCCTGTGTCTTACTGATGAAACTGAGCAAATGAAGCATTTCCTGAAGAGGCAGGTATTAACATTTTTATCAAGGTTATTCAAACCTCATGCTGGCTCCAGTTGTTTCATGCAGCTTATTGACAAGGTTYTGTGCTGTGACATTATCCTGAGCARCGATGCCACGGGATTAACTCGTTGACTTTCACCTTTCCTGGTGAGCAGGCCATATGACACCACCATATGAGATTCCTGCCCAGCCAGCCAAAGGCAGCCTGTGACGGTCAGCATGCCAGCAAATCCCTCCTCTGATATTTGGGCTCCCCTAGCAAAGTCTTTGAACAGATTTCTCTGTCTATCACTACCCAGGACAGATATTGCTGTGAGAACAGATTGATTAAGTGATGGAAAATTACTTCACTGAGGTGAAAAACTAATTTAACATATTCACAAGGATGTTGTATTCTTACATAAATGAATGCTCTATACTAACTAAACTTAGTCTGTTCACACTGTAAGAAATACTTAAAATTTTATTTTGTTATGTGAATTTAATGGTTGGTTTTTTTTTTTTAGTTTTTAGACTATACTACATTTTTTATATTCAATGCATGAATTATTTGTAAATTGGTTTTCTTAGATGACTTTCCAAGCCCTCTTGGCCTCCTTCCTTGGCATGTCAGAATTTAGAAGCTGGTTTCCATGGATTCTGTGTGTTCAGATTTTAAATTTATTTTCCACAATGTTCATACCATTAAAATYAGATAATTAAATATTTGTGAAAACAAACAAATGAAAAAAAGTGGTGGTCTGATCAGTCAATATTATTTTATGCAACTTTAATTTTCTATGACGCGGCCTCCATGAGGCTAAAGAAGTTTATCAGCTAGGGATGTGGGATAAAAATCTGTGACCTTTCAGTGGATTCTGCATAAAAGCACCTGAAAATATCAGGTAGGTTTATTTAAACAGCGCAAACTGTAGAAATGCATTGAGTTAATTATAACCTTGAATCAGTTCCAGTTCTAAATATACCTGAGCTAAGTACAAGGCTTAGGGTAAGCAGGCAAGAGATGAGAAGTGGCTGGATCTCTGCTGAGCTCTGGAAAGGCAGGTTTGCTGCTGCTGAAGAAGTGGCAGTGCATTAACTCTGTCAGAGGGCAGGTACAGACATTGAAAGGGGCATCCTTAGAAGCAGTTTTTGCCTCTCACGGCTTCCAACATCCAACCAGTACCAAGCCATATTTCAATAGATTTTCTAATGATTGCTTTCCATTGCACCTCAGCCTCCTTAACTCTTCATCCCCATCCATGGCTGGAATACACTGATCATGGCTCCTTATTCTGAGCACAACAAAAAGTAACTTAGCCAATGGCAAAGAAGAGTCTTTTATTAGTTGATGCTTAATAAGACAAACAGGTAAGAAATCTCAGTGTTATTTGTGTTAGCACAAAAACTTGAAGGCTGTTTATTGGCTGGTGACTAGCTGATACAGCTAGTTCTGTCACATTCAAAGACTCCTTGACATCAAGTTTCATTTCCATCTCCATACTTGTCTTCATGCAGTGCTCATTTGTACAGGCTACACTCACAGCTTGTCCTGTCAGGAGAAGGCTGGTTGGCTGGCACAGCTGGAAGAAAGGCAGGGGATAAAAATTCTGAGATTAGCACATCAGTGTCTCTGTTACCACTGCCGTAGGATGTGCGTGTCAGGTGAGGAACATCAGCTCTAGATGAGACAGTTCTGCTTCAGCTGATACACAGACRAGGAATTTCCATTTGATCAGAGCACATGAAGCATAATTTAATGCTGAAAGCACTCAGTCGTCATCCATCATTAGAGGAATAAGAAAATAAAAAAAATTAATAGATCTTTCATTTTCTTCCTGATTTTCAGGTACTACTCCTGCTCTCCTTTTATTTGTTAACAGTTATCTGCCAATACAGATGGCACAGATTGCTTATGGTGTCTCAGGACCTAAGGCAACTTGGGGCTAATTGTTATGAAGAAGAGAGTGCATGGATAAATGCGATCATACAGTTGCTCTTGCTTCCTCTTGCTTCTTTCTGAACCATCCAATCTGGACACTCGCAAAAACAGGAAAATGGGATTTGGTTTGCTATAGCAATATCTGCAAATAAGCTATATTTTTTTATATTTTTGAATGTGAGTATCTCAGTAGTAGACACGAGAAGAGAATAAGGAAGCACTGTTCTATTTATTTCAACTGTCCCATTCACAATCCTCTCAGTTCCATTAATTGTGTTATTCCATATGTGTAAGTCTTGCTTAGACTTAAAAATGTAGACCGTCTCAACTCCAAACCCAAGAACCTGCAGTATTTTTAAAATAATCAGTATTCTTTCAAAGACACAAACTTCAAGAGCAGATTCATGTCCAGTGAGGGAAATAGCTGCACATTTTTTCTCTCCTCTTTCTGAGGAAATAGCTGCATTGTTTCATCCCTGTTTAACTCAGCTTTCAATTTTCACTCAGATCCCATAGCTCAGTGAAAACTCTTTTACCAAAGAAATAAAAGGAAAATAATAAAAAAAACCAAACTCAAACAAATGAAAAATAAAATCCTCCCAGTGCCGATTTCATTGCCAATCCTTCATTTGAGTTGGACCTAACTGTTTTCTATTGAGAATAAAACAAAACTCCAGCTGATGAGGTCAGTAATCTAATTTTGCCTGAAGCAATCTGATAAACAAAATGCCGAAAGCAAAGTGAATATTCTGCAAAGATAATAGGCCGAAGATAGGAATCAGTCTCTCAGGGCTGGAACCAGCTCAACTAAGGATTTATGCACAGAGCTTTCAAGTCCTTTTCAGTCTCTCTCCAGGTCCTGAAACATCAAAAATTATATTAAATATCAATATATAATTTTCTCCCATAATTAATTTTTCAATCCAGGCTGGAATAGTCATAGTAATTAAATTTTCTGTGAGAAATCGCAGCTGTACCTCTAAAGACAATGTGGCTTGATGAAACGTCAGGAATCAGAATGAAACATCTGCATGTAAAAAATTCTCCTCTGGCAATAAACTTCAAAGGGCTGTGAATGAAAGAGGTACCTATTTATATGTGTATAATACATCTGCATTCAACCTGTGAGAGGAGTGAACAGAGAGCTGTTTTCTATTTTTAGCAGCACTCTTCATGTATTTCTTTTTCCTTTAACTTTGTCCAAATTAAGTAGACCCAAAGAGGGGATAGTGAGCGTATTTCACTAGCTTAAGAGAATGTTAAACAAAGAAAATAACAAAAGAACAAATATACACATTCATAATGCCTTTGTGCTCCATGAGGAGGAGTTGCTATTTCAAGCAGAGGATGTGCATTCCTAACTGCAATTGGTAGAAGCCTCGATGCCACTTTTAAAATTAAAACCACATCCCAGACTAATGCTGGTGACAATAGAGCTCTGTCATTCTCACCTACCTAACCTGTCTCAGGACCTAGGGCTGGACTGAGCCATTCTGCAGTATTCACGCAGGGGCACGACTCTGCAGCTAAGATGGAGAAATCTAAAAGCCTCTATTGAGCAGTAAAATATTTCTTAAATACCAGCACCCAACAGGATATCACATCATATAAACAGGAAAGATGTTCACCTCAGTGTCCTCCAATTACTTGGGATAGTGCACAGACATTGCCTATTATGGTAACAGGTAAACAATATTCTATAAGGTCACAAACTACAATTATCACATCTCATAGGTCCAGCACTGTCCAGAAACCCACAATCCTCTCTCAGCCCATCCCTGATGACCTGGATACACTCCCAGGATCACCTCTGGGGCCAGGAAAGAGGCTCTCTCTCCGGTCCTCTGGGCCTATCTCTCTTCCAGCACATAGTGCACCCCAACACCATTCTGCTTATTTTTCTTTAGAGTCAAGGAGAATGGGAATCTCCAGTAGCTCGTACACCRCATTCCTTTCCTCACTGTGAGTTTAAGAGATCCTTTTGAGCATGAAGCATCCCAGGCAACAGTCTTACACCAAACACACGGTTTTCAGAGGAGCCTTGAGACTGAAAGGTTTGGATTGATATCACTAGGTAGTTATAAAAACACTTTCATGGGCACGTAAATACTCTGCAAAACAAGAACTGTACTTTTCAGTCTTTTGGTTGATAATTCATCCTTGTTTTAGTGCATCAGTCAGGACTTTGTATTCCCCTATTACCAAAACCATGATTAAAACTCAAACAGTTGATCCTTTACCCACAGCTATCATGGCTGGTAGGATTTCTTCTCTTCTGCTAGAGTTTCTAATAGCTTTTGAAATATGTGTCTCTAGTAGCCAAAGATTCTACTGGTACAATATGAAATACTCTGCTAAATGGCTTTGGAAAGATGATGCTCAAGCAAGCAGTTATCAAGGTCATACCTTTATTTGTCACTTTATGGTCTGTTGGTGCTTGTGAAGGGAATGTGGAATTCACATCTTCTCCACATAACTCCCACTGTTCTACTCTAGAAGAAAAAAAAAGTAAAGCTAGATGTACTTTGAAATTGGCACAGTGTTTTTCATGTTGTTTCACCAAATAATTTCTTTGCAATTTCCTTAATAACCAACATTGTTATTTAATGAGGATGGCTTTGTAATGATCTAAAGGTACATGCTTATGTGGAGTGTTTTTTATAATTACTATCATTATTGTTTTAGTCTCTGGTATTATTCACTAATTAGACTCCTACTTGTTGGAAGGCACCAATGAAACCCAATTTATCACAAGTAAATATCTCTAAAAGGTACCTGAAGCAGCTCTAAATAACTAAGAGGAAATTAGGCTTGAATAAGTTTGGCTCAGATTGCTGAATTTATCAGACTGAATTTGATAATGCCTGTGTTGTTCCCAGCCCCACCCAAAAGAGAAAAAGGCAGTAGCGCAGCAATTTCTCTTCTGGAAGCAGGATCACTAACAGRAGCCCATCAGACCACGGCCAATCTGTTTGCAGTGAGGTTCAGGGCTGAGAGCTAACCTGAGCTGACACAGGAACAGCTGCGGGTCCCAACAAGGGGATGGCATGCACAGACCGTCTCCAGCACGGACAAAAACACAGGCTTTGTGTATTTCTAATCAGATAGTAAGTGGGCAAAGCAGGAAATTGAGTCTGCCAAACATTCTTTTTAATTTAAGAAAATATAAACATAATGCTTCAAACCAGCAACACAGAAATATGGTGTTTGTAAATTTACCAGTCCTTTATGGAATAACTAGTTAATATTGTCTGCTAAATGTTGTTTTAATGTTTTATTTTTCCTCTTTTCTTGCATTAATTAACTTTTCTGACACTTGCCTTTCTACACTTTGTATCATGAGTGATCGCTCTGCAACTTGCACAGTGCTTCACCTCTGCTACCTTTGCTGCTGGAAGAGTAAATAATTCTGGGGAAGCAAAGGCAGGTCCTGAGAGCTGTCAAAGGGGAATCGTTGCCACAGAAACTATGTCTTGCATTTTGCAGGTTCAGTTAGTTTGTTTTAATTTCTTATGGTCTGAGAAAGGTGGTGTTCCTCTCCTGAAAAATGAAAAACCCGTGGGCAACTGGAAAGTAACAAGGCAACAGTCTAGACACCTGCCCCACCTTTTCATTAGACACAGGACTGTCTAATCTCATGGGGCACCAAGACTGATGGTGTGAGATGTTTTCATTTTCAACGCAYGGGGAAAATGAAATTTTTTTCCATCTGCTTCTCCTGTTTGGTAGGTGTATCATTAGGTAGCCTTTTCACAGGCTTAATTTGAAACCTGAGCCCTTTTCCTAGTCCAGTGACATGGGAAAACAATCGAACTACCAAATCACTGCATCCACAGGTCTCTTGAGACCCATCACACAACCATCGTGCCATACAGTGATTTTGAAAACATCATTGCTTTGTAATAATCCATTCAGTAAAAGTTTGAAATAGCCCAAAAGAAATATTAGGCAAAAAGCTTACTGCACTGAAGGAGGACGGGTGACAAATCAAAGCCGTGCTAAAAGCACAATGCAAATTAAGAGGGCACTTGGCTCTTGTGGTGTAAGCAAGAAGCAAAACTTGAAGCTCGTATCATGCTTTTTTTGACAAAAGTAAGAATACCCAACTCCATACAGACTTACACTGCTGCTGCAAGGAACAAACCTGATACAGAAGAGAAAAAAAAATCTGAATTGGATAGGGTAGATGCAGAAGAAAAGATAAAATAAAGGAGAGCGTGATTTATTTTTTACTGTGTTTTATATTCGATATCCTTATATGAAACACATTTCATCTTAGTGCTCTGCAGAGCTTTGCAGAAATCCTGTGCTATAAAATCTCCTGTGTAATCATAAAACATTCAAGTTAAACATACGCTAGAGAAAATAACAAACAAAGATATTAAACGGTCAAGAGGGCTTAAACCCAGTTTTCTTTTTACTGCACAACTGTGCTTTCCAGCTGTTTTTTCTTATGATGATGAATTGTGCTGTGATCATTATGGACATCCTTTCAAGGGAGAAGATTTTTTTGAACAAAGGGGAAAAAAGTCTTTGATAGTTAAAATGTTAAAAGAGTCAGGTAGTTTTAGCAAATGGCAAGTAGTATGGAAAAAAAAAAGTCTTCTGTTCTTACACAAATTGAAGTTTGCAAATTCTTTCATTAAATTGCACTTATTTTTGTCTTCCTGCTAATGCTCAGGAGACATACACAACCCTCCTGTTGATTAAAGCTGAAGTGCTGGATATCAAACCTCATTTTTAAGAGAAGATGATATTGATATATGTTTTTATGGTTTATTTTATGGTTTATTTTGCCAATAAAAATGCTAGGGAAGACTACATAATAAATGAGTGCCTTCTTTAGTCTTCTTGCATTTTGTGCACCGGCATGTGTGTGAGAAACCCAGACAAAATCATGTGTAGTCTCCACTGAGCTCCTGAAATGCCAGCCTATAATTTAGGTTGACACCAGGCAAGAAACACTGATGATTTTTGGCATTCCCATGTTTCTGCACTGGCCATGAGTGACTGTGGAGATTAGACTCTAAATTGGAGGATCAAAATGCTCTCCTCAGCTTAGAGCTCCAAGAGTGTTGTATCTTAACTCCAACGTGAGACAAGATCTGTGTTTAAACCTGCTCTTTGTTGCCTGGTATGGAAGGAACTGTGATGCCTGGGCCCGTCTGGATGGGTCTTCAGCCTGGAAAATCAGGAGATGAAACACCGGAGGGGACACAACAAAATACTTTTCCATTCCAGTTTAGTCAATGGGCTACAGAGGCCAAGAAAAGAACGATTTTGAGTGTTTCTGTATGTAATAACTGCAAGGATATTTTCCCTGACTCTCACCTCTGAAAAATAGAGATGCTTTTGAACTTCATCACTCAGGAAAAAATAACATTCTTTGTCCATTTTTTAAAACAGGATTTTGATTAATTTTACACTTCTCTCAGTCTCCACAACTTTCAGGCAGCCCATTAGACATTTTGCACAACTTGAAAAATAATTGACTCCTTTTGATTAGCAAAAGCATGGAAAAAGCTTGGAGATCCTATTGTAGCCAGCCTACTGCTCATTGCTGTTTTCATTGCCCATTGATTAACTTTTAAAGTAAGGCTTCCCCAAAGTAGTAAGCTGAGAATTGGATTTGTTAGACTTCTACCCACTGCAGGATACAATGCGTCTTCTAATGGATTTGCACCAATTTCCCATGAAATACCAAAACAGTAGTGGGAAGAATTGTTACAAAACATGCAACAATACAAATACCTGCTTTAAATGCTCCCACTTTTYCTGAAATATCAGGCACACACTGTAGAATGACATTGTGTYGTGGTTTGACCCGAACTGACAGGCAGTCACACATTGGGAAAAAAAAATACATGAAAAATAGACACAAATTACATGAAAATTATTAATTATTTTGCTCCATCAATATTTTATTTCAATATGTACAATCAGCACCTATGATACCATGTAGATTTGATTAAAAACTGCCTGAATTGATATTATTCGCTTGTTATTTAGTGACAATACATTCAAAACAAGGACGTATTTTTGCAGTCAGTTTTAAAACACTACGAGATAAGGAAAAAATGTCCTTTCTACCCTCCTTTCTTTGAGTTGTTCCACACGGATTGAGAAAACCTCTATCTGTGTTCTCTGGGATAATCAGAGAGATGCAGAAGTTTGCCCTTCATAACCCCTCTGCCCTTCATAGCCTCTTGTCCTCTTCAAAGGAGAGAAGAAATGAAGAACAGGACACTTGCCTCTTTTGATTCCTTTTGCTATTAGTTCAGCAGAACCAAAGCTTGCTAATGAAGAGGTTATTTACACAGACATCCAGGGAACCCTYTCCCATCAGGTGTCGTGTCTCCGAGGTGGAGGAGTCAACCATCCAGAAAGACCCGTGAGTCCAAGAGTTGCATGCACATTCATTGCTTGAACTGGTCTTGCCAAAAGACCAGTCCTACTCCTTTTGCAAACGAAAAGGGACCAAGTGAGAAGGGGTTCATCTGATGTCAAATGTCTGAAAGTTAGATATTGTTCTCTGAGTCATTTGTCCAGGCTGGTCTAATTTACATACATAATAAAGAAAAGTTGAGAGTCATCAAGCCCAGAAGGGGTAAGTATCACTTGAAGATAACCTTTTTAAAGCTGGATGGGACAAATTTTCTCCTGAAGGTTCCTGTATCTTTTCACTGACAATACAATGTCCCAATTTAGGTTATATGCATAATTTTTAGAGCTATAGCAATTTATAATTTGAGGACAACAATATTGTCGGAAGAAAATGAGTTAAACTTGAAAAACTGGAAGGAAAGACATTTGAGGGATAATTCAGTTTGCAAAATGAACTCTTTTTCAGGCCATGGCCGTTCTGTTTCTGTTGCACTCAACATGTATTTAAAACCTGGCAATTAAATTAAACAGCATATCTCCTTCAACCACAGATTTACTAACTCGTATAAAAAATTCAGTATTTTTTAGGAATGTTAGATTTGAAAGCCTCACGAGGATAGTTCCTGTAACACAAGACACATCCTTGAAATCCTCAGTTGTATAATGAAGGACAAACTTTGGCATCTGCAGTATCCAAAAAATCCTGGAGACAGTGCACTAACTCAGTCATTTTACATCGCATAGTTCAGCCAGGGAAAATGAAGCAAAATAATTATACCTTGAATAATTATTTAACTCTAACTTCAGCCAGTCATGCCTCCATCCTGTATCTCAGYGAATACTTTCCAGTGTGTGCTGCTGTTTGTTATCCGGCATGTCTGTACAAGAGGAATAATAGGCCATCTGATTAGAAACACACAAAGCCTGTGTTTTTGTCTGTGCTGGAGACGGTCTGTGCATGCCATCCCCTTGTTGGGACCCGCAGCTGTTCCTGTGTCAGCTCAGGTTAGCTCCCAGCCCTGAACCTCACTGCAAACAGATTGGCCGTGGCCTGATGGGCTCCTGTTAGTGATCCTGCTTCCAGAAGACGGATCGCAGACCACACAGCACTGATCGCCTAGCAAGGAGGAAAACACATTATCCAAAGTCATTTGATTTTAATAAGATAGGAACCTGAGCTGACCTGTTTTAATCTTATTTATTAATTTGAGAGTATCCTCTTTTACCTTCAGGAAGAACAGAAACTAGGCCATCTTACACATTAATTTTTAGTTCTAGCAAAGCTAGGATATTTTATTCTGGAAAGAGTAAATGTGCATTCTCTAGTACTTGCTGTTATGGCCATGTATCTGCCCTAATACATGCCATTGTTTTGTATGCATTTTCATTATTTTGTATTCATTCATTTTCATGCTTTGCACATCATTTCTTTCTTACAATAACTTTTAAAAATGTTAGTTCTAAGACGAATACATTTATTATCTACTATATGAATCTATGTTGATTTTTTTCTGATTACCATACTAATTAAATGATCCAAAGAAGTAGAAATTAATTAAGTCTCATTGTTTTCATTTTATCATTAATTTTACATTTGAAAGTGTAAGTGGATCGGATTAATATTCTTTCATACACATAAAATGGCTTGGAAAAAGTGGGTAAGCACAGTTGCTGTCCCCTCAGAAGCAAGGACATTGARGTTTGTGTCCTATATTTAACCAAATGTTAATATTTTACAGATAACAAAATAATTATGTTGCAGGACAATAGAATTTTAAGTTTGACATAAGTTATCACCAGCAGCTAAAATTGAATTCCATGTGTGTTGACAAATCTCTAACAGTGAATAAAATTGTTCAAAATAAGCAACACACATCAATACAAACAAGTTTTCAAAATGCATTTTAAATACTGAATTATTGCTGAAAGGTTAAATAAAAAAATGGTGATAAGAACAGGTGGTTGGTAATTATTAAAAAATGCATATGCTATGAATTAATAATTGTTACTAGTTTATTAAACATGGAAGGTCTGTTCAAGCATTTAATTGGCTTTAAAGAAACAACTATGAGGAACTCATTAGGTATTAATTAATTACTAAGCAAAGAAATTGGCACTTACTAATTATTTTGGTTGATACCTTCCTTGGCCTAGTCCTAATCCACAATCTCATCAGTGTGTTTTATACACGATTACAGCTGCATTTTAGAATACAGCAGTCTACCTAAGAAAGTGCAGTGATCAGTCATCTGTAAAYAGGAATGACAGGGGCATTTATAGAAATGTGCCTGATTGCTGCTAACTTCACAGATGTTTTGGTCTGATAAAAGAGCTCTTCCAAATCTTGTCTTACTTTACTTTTGCCTATAAAGAAACAAAACCATTTCTTTTTAAGACAATCTATTCTGTTGCAGAGTTCACAGTGAAAAATGCATAAATTACAGTGACATCTATTTATACTGCTGTAGGAAATTAAAAAACTTACAGCTCAGAAGACATTTGAGCCTTTTGGACTCTTTGACATTGATGTCATTCCCATGACCATACCCCCAGTAATTTTGGAAAGAACCATTTCTCTTTCTTATCTTCATGTATCATACAGCATTTCAAAAGAGCAACACGGCACTCAAAAATAAAAAACCACAAGGAGATTATCTGAGTTCTTGTGTGATTATAGTCACTGCCTTAGTGCCAGCTAACACCACCTGAGATGTAGTATAATTGCCCAAAACTTCAATGCTTGTCATGTTTTATTTGCTAAGGGTCTGTCAACATTATAACTATAAATCCTAACTAGCAATGATAGAAGAGTGATACCCATTTTAGAATGCATGAATGCATGCAGGTAGATACGTTTTGCGTATATATATACATATGTCGCTACATACATAAGGTGTGTATATGGCATATATAATATGCATTTGCATAAACATAGAATTTATTTATGTAACTAATTTATTTATGTAATGAATTAATTGCTGTATAGTAGTCATATACCATAAGTAAAACTATATTACAAATGTATTGAATATATATAAAGGTAAAAAAAGATTTTTCATGTGTATATTTATAAATATATGTAATTATATAGAACATATATTAATTCTTTATTTAATGCCATAAATACATRTGTGCATATTTATATCTGTCTATTAATTGCACCCTGTTTGTACCTATTTATAAGTAGGAACATCATTTAGATTCCATAGTGAGATATTCTGTGAATTAATGTGTTGAATGTTAATGAAACATAACCTTCAGCACTCAAATATTTTTTTACTAAAATGTTCACAGCGGATGACCTGGTACCGAAATGCGTAATCAATACACAAATAAATAGAGTCTAAACAATACCAATACAGTATTTAACATCTGATAAATGAAGAATTTAAATAAATATTTATAGATTTATTCCTTTTCAATAGCATAGTGTATTTCCAACTATCAGTTTAACGAGAGGAGTAATAAATAAACTGCAGACAAAATAAAGGTGGAAGGTAGAATAATAAGGCATCAAAGAAGACTGGAAGAGAAAGAGTGTTTTGGGGTTGAGAGAGACTGCAAGTATGAGGTTTGAAACATATTTAGAGGAACTTGTGTGAGGTAGGGATCATACTTTCTTACTTCAGAGGTGTTGAGATGAGGTTATATTAATCAATCTTAAAGAATATTTGCTAGAAAACTATGATGTTGAGCATACTAAGAGAATACAGAACATTCTATGAACCAGGTCATTTACACAATTGCACTCATTTTTTATGACACAAAACTCAATGCCCTCATCCCCTTTCTGTCAGCTGAGAGCTGAAAAATACCTATCTCAATAGAAAATCCAATTCATCCTAAATTCTAGAGCAAGTTATACAGGAATAAAGCTGTCTAAAGATTTACCAGAAGTCCCACATGTTCACAAATAACCCTTGCATTCAGTGGGAAGGAGTAAGGGGACTGGTGTATTTGTATGCATGCACTGTCTATAATTTCAGCAAGAATACTGAGTCATGGACATTCTTGAATATAATATAACACCAGTTTCTTCACCTGGGACCCAAACTCTGGGAGTGCTGCATCAGTTACTCTGCAGCAGCTGACTTATCATGACCCATCCGGACAATGGAATGGAAAAAGAGACAGCAATGACTTTCTACATCTAAATTATAAAGTACAGGTGTTGCAATTTTCAGTTCAGGGTGTTGTACTCAAAGATCTGTACTAATAGGTCTTTGACAGGCAAAGAGAAGAAGGGTTCATGTTGCCCTTTAAAGCCTGTATTACTGAATGATGAATGAGTGAGTGGATCTAAGTCTTGTTTGTTAACAGCATCTATAGGTGATTCACACATTGCTGAATTGGTTTACATGATGAGCTTGAGATTCAAATTAATGAAGTTATAATGGTTTGGACATAGTTCAAACTCACAGCTCCAACGATACAGAGAAGTCCCCATGTTGTATATCCATAAGCCTCGTTTAGAGATGGCTGATTTAATTTTTAGCATCTCTGATCTCTGACATAAAAGATGAACTTGAACAATAAGAACAGCACTGCCTCAAGACGACATTGTGAGCTTGCCCTCTTCACGTATCACTCCAGAAACATTTCTCTGGATGCCATAGGAACCGCACAAGTGTCACTGTTGATATCCAGAGGCTGAAGAGTTCAGATGACAGTGAATGACCTCGATTACAGATGGGTGTCAGTCTATGCCGTTCTTACCCATGCTCAGTGGTGCAGCGTGCTGTGAGTGGGCCAACTCATTCAATACGTACTCAGAGGGTGAACTATTCATTACAAGAGCCCTTGGTGAGTAGCRTAATAAACATCCCACTGTATTTTTCCACCCATTTCTCAGTTCGCTAAAACATTCCATTTTTCTTCTCAAGAAAGAAGAAAATCCAGAAAGTGGACTTTTTTCTTACAGGTATTAGTTTCACTGATTCTTTTTTTTTTTTCCCTAAATCAGGTCTGAAATTTTTAAGGCTGGAAATACCTTGAGGTAATGCATGATGGATGTGTGAAGTGGAGAATATGGATAAAGAAACACCAATGGTTATGAATAAAAAAGTCTAAGAGGCAACGAATGGCTTTCATTCAGTGTGATCAGCCATGCACAAAGCCTGATTCAGTGTGAATGGGCATGGATGAAGCCATGTAAATGGAAGTAAATATGGCTATCAACAGAAGACCAGGAACGTGCACAGAAGAGTGTGACAGGGTATTTGTAAACATGTCAGATTACAGATTGCAATGAGAAAGGAATTTTAATTTTTGCAGTATAAAAAACAAATAGATTCCACTTCTTCAGAACAGAAAACTCCACTTTATGAATGAGCCCTTTATCCCAAGGGAGAACCATGTAGGAAAAATGAAGAATATTTGTAGGTAAGTGCTTGAAACGTGCTTGTTTCAAACACGACATGTGAATTATGAAGGTAGATTTTTGTAAAACCTAAATGAATGTGAAGAGTGATTGTATGTGGACAATATAACCTACGAAGCAACAAGCAAATTACATGGATAAAAATTTAATCTGTTTTTTTAACAACAATTAAAACGGAAGGGAAACAAAAGCACGTTAGGAAAAATGTAATTGCAGACAGATTTTTGCTCTGTTGAAGATTTTAATATCAATTTCCAATACCCAGTGTAATTTTTATGAATCTTTATTTTATCTGGACAGAATGAGACCTTCTAGGTGTCCAGGACCCTAGGACTCTATTCCTTATTAAACTGGTAATGTTTGGAGTGGCCTTTGACAAAGGACTCTGAAATTGTGAAGCTTGCTTGCCCCGGAGAACTAAGGAGCTTCTCACTTGTGTGCAATGTGCACAGCTTGATGTTTTAGGTGGAGTGRGTATCAAACACAGCTATGGCCTTTAGGCTTTTAAGGGGAGAAGATTATTTGTAAACACACATGTCCTCAGTGTTTGTGAACACGCTTCTGATATTATACATGCACTCTTATTCATAAAAATGGAGTTCCTTGCGCTTCTGGAGGTTAGATAAACCACTTGTTTTTTGATTCTGGGCTTTTTTAATAACCCATAGGTGAGACCATACAGACTTATGACCAGAAAAAGTATTATGTGAAACCTTGTAAGGTTACTATTATTAYTTTATTACCAAGGACACCAGCAAATCAAATTTCTTCATTATCAATAATATACCTTGCAAATTTAGGGTCTTACAATGTCAAGCATACATAAAGACAATTTTACTTTAATTTATGCATTTATTTTATTTTATTTATTTTATTTTATTTTATTGTTTTGTTTTGTTTTATTTTGTTTTGTTTTGTTTTGATTTGTTTTATTGTTAGCCACTACAGGTAGCAGACCTGAAAAGGTGAAAACCTGTACAGGATTTCATGTAGTTATATGTCTAATTTTATGCATGCCTACATACATACATATATAAATACATGTATATATATATATATATATATATACACACACACATCCATGTGCAAAATTTCTCCCTGATAAATTATTTTAGCAGTTAACCATTACAGGATGCAATCAATATCCTGCATTTCTGTTTATTGGGCTGTAGTAGGAGTTCTGTTCCCATCCATAGGCACCATACGCTGAATTTCTCCATCTTCTCCAAGAACACACAACTTTGAACAAAAATTTAACTCTACCACTGCCTCTATTTGAAGCAGAAATAGAATTGAAAGGGAACATGATGTATTTTAATCACATTTTGATTATTATGAATTACAGGAGCTTCCATCCATTTTTGGGGAAACATGAGCAAAATGATGTTTCTTTTCTTGCCTCTAAAAAGATTGTTAGTACAGCCACCTTCCTATGTAATGCATTTCTGAAGAGCAGCCTACCTTATTCACATAGACAGAAAACCTAGAAAAATAAATTAAGATTTAGATTTTTAACTTGTGCTCAATTTGAAAAACTTGATGCCAGCTGAATTTATATTTGATATTCACATTACATTCAAGGTGCAAAGAAATAGGAGCCACAGCATCAATAACACAAAGCTAATGTATATGTCAGCTTCAATATCATACCTGTATTATTGGAATTCTTGGTTCAATAAAATCTCTATGTTTAACCGTGATGTAAGCCTTAATATGAAAGCTAACTTTTCACAAAATATTTGAAGACTGGTACATCATTTATCTTAATCACCTAGATGGGCTCTGGCTATAGATTGAAATTAAGTCTTCTGAAGCAAGGAGGGGTTCCTCTGGAGATGTCATTTTTTGCTATAAGTAATCTCCACTGTTTGTGTCCCTGATCCCTGAACTGACGTAAAGACCTGCTTGACATGGTAGATAAGTTTCCCCTGTGACTGTGCCCTGTATTCCTCCTCCTTTGAACCCTTACAGATGGTTATGCTTCTAATGTTAAAGAACACTGGTGCTCAAGAAGAAAAAAAAGCTGGCAGCATAGTATCTTCCCTCCCATAGTAACTGGTGAAAATTCAGAGCTGTAGGTATTTAAAATTTTACTATCCCTTGCTACAAATGGAGAAATGCTCTTTTATCAAGTATTGCTTTTGCAAATGTATATCCTTACTCAGTGTGAATTTTTCAGGGTATGTACTTTAGGTATTTGGGACAGAAATCCATCCTTCCTTCCTTCCTTCCTTCCTTCCTTCCTTCCTTCCTTCCTTCCTTCCTTCCTTCCTTCCTTCCTTCCTTCCTTCCTTCCTTCCTTCCTTCC
>RAHM01000328.1:640662-718351 GCA_003713295.1 Parotia lawesii | reverse complement strand
CCTCCCTCCCTCCCTTCCTTCCCTCCTTCCTTCTTGCCAACAGCTTTGACACAATTAAGAGGTCCTTAAATTAAAAAAAACTTGTTTGTTTTGGGGTTTTTATGGAGGATGGAGGTGGAAATCATGTACAAAGTGCCAAAAGTACAATCTCACAAGTAGCCCATTTCCTTTCTGGATTTCTCTTTGCAGTCAAAGGTATTTTTGTATTTTATTTGCTGGTTACAAGATGTAAAATAAGTTACAATATGTGTGCGCATGTGTCTGCGCATCTTTGTATGAAACAGAGACCGTCAATAACAATTTGCTTGCTTTTTTCTTTCTTATTTTGGTTTATGTCCTTCCCTTTTGACACCACAGTCCTTCCATAGCAATGTCACAGTTTAATTTTCCTTGTCTGTATATTAATTGCTACAATCAGTGCAAATACTTCCTCATTTAAATATATTTCCCTCTGTGCAAGCATACGCATACATATCTACAGAAAATAGTTTTTCCAAATGTAATTCAAGTCACCAGAGTGAAATATCTAATAGTAACTGTAACTGCTGAAGTGAAAAAAAAGCCACAGCCTTACCTTGTCACAACAGATATAAAGCAGGATGGGAAGCACTGCACAGTAGCCTTTGCATTTTCCGGAATGAAATAAATGAGGAACTTCTGGATGCGTGAACTTTTTTCGTATTTATTTTAATATTATTGGGTTCCTGATAGTGTTCAGCAAGGAAATAGCTGAGCACATGAGCAGCATCAGTGTTTATTCTCATTTCAGTTCACCTCCAAGGTAAAAAATTATGCTAATTCTGTGGGCGGGGAATTGTCTAATTCAGAAGGCATTTCTCGTATGTGAACTTAATTAGATGGCACACTAGTAGAAAACATCTCGTGTTAAAATGGGCATCAATACTTCCATTGCAACACCGGGTTTCTCAGTAATGATTTCAGTACAGTGTCYACTTCTACAAAGATTTAATAACAAACACTATATTTTTGAAATATGAAGGTGCAATTCCTACTGACATGATGGCTCAGTTCAGCCCCAGGATTCAAAAAGGCCCCTGTGAAAAAGGTTTTGCTCCAATATTTCATGATGCTGGACAAATGCTTTTATTTTTGGGTCCAAAAACTCTTGCTTAGTTTAACTAACTCCTGCAGAGGTTGGCTTACATGCCTGACTATGAGTTACATTACCCTACCTTTAATATAAAGTACTCAAAACTTGTGTAATTGTTCTTTGTGTAAATAACTTTGTGCATAAATTAGGYGGAGTCCATGGATTTTCCAGCTCGCCAAACCCTAGTGTGAGCTAATATATCCACACAGAAAAATTCTGTCCAAAAGAGCAGCTGAAAGTCTGTTCTGATAATCACCATGRGGTTCTGTTACCACCAAYTGACATTTCGAAATATCTATTTGCAGTAAACCAGTGCTATTGTTGGCTTTTTTCATGTCCCAGCACTACAAAAATTACCTTCTATTTGCTGGTACTTTTTTTGGCTTTTTGTTTGGGTTTATTTTCAAATTAGTAAATAGGAACATCAAGAATAGAACTATGACAGCTCTCTGTCCTAATGTGACATAAAAATTCTTAAACTATTGCTGCTGGGCATCATCATTCAACATGGTGACTTTATTAATTTTTGTTACACTTATCTGTCTTTTTGCAGGTAGCAGGCTGCTTTTTATAAATGTTTTAATTTTCCTAATTATTCGAGTGTCAATTTTCCTAATTATTCAAGTAGAAACTGGGCTCATGATTCTGCCATTCAGCAATGCCCTTCTATTATTTGACAACTGTACAGCAGCTTGTATTTTCTGTCACATTCAGACAAAAAACATATTTCAGCCAGTAAATTATTCAAATCCCATGGAAAATAATGAGTCTTTTAAATCCTGGTCTCTGGATCATATTAAACATGTATACTAGCTCTAGATTTCAGACTAGCAAATATGAAAAGAACAATCAGTTTTATTGCTGCCTTGCAGACTTAACTTTCGTTTCATTATTCTAAATGAGAAAAGAGTAGAAAAAGGGTAAAAAAGAGAAGGAAAGAGCTTCTTGTATAAATAAGTGTTTGTCTGTAAGTGTTAGCATACAAACACTTCTGTTGGTGTGCTAAAACATCCACACATAAACAGCTCTTATGTAAGTGTTTATTGTAGAAAAAGCATCTTCTCCAAAGTGCATGGAAAAGCAAAGGGGCTCTGCTGCAGACACGGGTGGATGGATCACTCCGCTGGATTTAGCAATTATGTTTGTGAATACATCATTCTACTTACTGCCCAGTAGTAACCAAGAGTCACACAAATCTTTTCTAAGTATACCTGCCTTGCAATATAGCTGGGGAGAAATCTTCTTCCGGATTGCCACATAACATTGAAAAAAAATGAGAAAAATTAAATCCCAACTCTTTTCTTTTTTTTAAAAAAGAGGGAGAGAGAGGAAACAGAGCSATTTTAGTGGACTCTTTTTATATATTTATTTTGAAGAAAAGGTCAAATACCTCACTGAATTACTGAATTACTCAYGGAAATCTTATCCCTTAATTTGTCTTGAGATTACATTCATGGCTTTCAGAACCATACAGTTCCACATTATGTTTCAAGCTATTATTATGACTGTGGAAAATTGCACTATTTTCTTGGAAAAACATTACTGATTTGGATGTGGCTCTTAACTGTGGAACTTAGCCCTGAATTGAGGACTTAAGGTAACTACTGAGGCACAGTTGGGACACGTCTTTGGGATAAATTCAGAGTCTTCAGCCGTGTGTTTTTATGTAGGGCTACGCAAGGTAGAAAAAACGCTGTACAGTATTTAATGTACATACAGTCCCTAATGAGTGATTATAAAACCCTGACATTCCTAGAAAATAATTGCTAGAATCTCTTCAAGTATTTTTTCTTATGGAATACAGTAAAATGATTAGTCTCAGGTCAAAATTTAATTGCGAAAGCTGGAAAATGTCACCTAAATTTAACTGAACATTTTAAAGGGCTTTCTGAACACAAACTGACAAGCAAGAACCAGAAAAATTAATACATTGATTTTAGAATGATACCAAAAGCATAACATAATGTAATATTACAGTAGGTATCACCAGGTGGCACTGTTACAAATATATCGATTTATCTTGTGAATTGATAACAAGTGGGTGACTGATAATAATCCTGTTGTTTTAAGGGTGTTTTTTTTCCCTCTCCTTATGATTTGCTCAGTGTTTTTTTTTATTTGGCTTGTGCCTTGGAAGTGATGCTGTCAGAGAAGGCGAATGTGTGTTTGTGTGTACCCACCTGTGTGGTTTCCTGCTCAGTATCAATTTTTCCTTACATGATGTGCTGCAGTGCTGGAATATTGGGAGAAAACAACAGCAAGAAATCCAGCACAATTTTACAGGTTTATTTTACAGACACATTCTTATGTCTATTTATGGATTTTTCCTGCTTATGACAATCCTGTTAATTACAGACCAAGGAAACTTGAGCGCCGTGTAACATCAGTTGATGTAGATTTGCTCTGCCAGATCATCGCTAATCTAAAGCAGGTTAATTTCCAGGAGGTGCTTATGTGTGCTTTAAGCATTAGAGACAGGGTTATCCTTTCAGGTGTAGCCTGTAGGCAAGGAGGATTAGCTTTTTACACTGATACGGTCTCTCAAGATGTACTTAGGTATAATCCCCAGCAAGCATGCTATGTGCCTCCTGTCTGATAGCAGCTCAAGGGCTGCCTAGTTGGCCTAGGGGCCTTTCTCACTACCCTAAAATGGAGCTTGAGTTTAGACTTTATATTAATGATATTGATGTCCGTGTTCCAGAGAAACAGGTCACTGAGGGAGTGACAACAGGCAGGTCAGAGAACAGCTCTGTTTTGTTTTTACTAAGACAGTAATTGTGTTAGTGCAAGCAAAAAATGGAGCAAGTGATGTAGAAAGCCAGGCAGGGAAAAAGTACAGAGTGACAGGAGCAATGAGGTGCCTCCCCTTCCACACACCCTCATTGAACAGGCGAAGAACTGAAAGGAGAAGCACAAAATCCCTGTGAGCATGTAAACGGGATAGACCTTGAAAATAGACATTTTTGCTGAACTCACTAGGTCAGTAGATTCTGGGATTTAGATCACATTATCAACAAAACAAACTGAAAATACTCCCAGTCCAGAGGAGGCTTTAGGAATGCTTTAGAAATAATGGTCATCCATGAAAAAATAAAAACACAAACAAAGAAACAAGCCCAAAATAATGAATGATATCAGTTCTGCTCTCACCACTACCAAGAAGAACAGCTGATGAAAAAAACATGCAACAAAATTGAGGCAAAAGGCATGAAATTCAGAGTCAGGAAATACTGAGAGTGACATGCTTAGAGATAAAACTCAGTGTCACTGATAAATCATGTAGGTAAAGGTGTCTGAGGGAGGCCGATTTAGGAGAACAGAAGGAGATAATCTGCAGAGCTACAGTGTCACACAAGCAGGATTTGGTGCAGCCCTGCATTGTGAAACCAGCCACAGCTCCCACACGAACCATCCCAAAAAACATGCAGGAGGATTTGAGCCAGAGCAGAAACCCATCCACACCTCATGCTGCGGTAGTGATGCTTCCACCAGCCTGTGAAAATTTTCTGTCATGTGTACAGCAAATGCAAGTGTTATTCTTGCTTTTCAAAACAACAAACTTACCCCAAGAAAACAAAAAAGCCAAACCAAACGGCAAATCCCTGGCTGAACTCGYATGTGAATTAATTCTTGTGAATGTAATGTAGGAAATTAGGACAAGGTCTACAGCACAGGCAGAATCTGCTCGGAGGGTTGGAGCCGAGCACAGGAGCTGAGGTTCATCTTTCAAAACAGACACAATATCCCAGTCCAGATAAACAAATGGAATGAGCTACAAGTGCTGTGATGCTGTTATGGGAAACACTGAGAAATCACCTTAAGATGGCAACAGCTGCAGAAAGGCTGGTCTTTGACTATTTGCCATGGTAGTCCCATGGCCAGTGTAACTCAAACACAGTCAAAGATTTAATGCAAAGCAGATACCACAATGCATGAAACATTGCTGAATACTGATCACAAGCACCCTGAAGTCTTCAAGGAGTTAGCAGAATCCCTTAAGAAGTACACGTATATTATCTGCACTCATTGTTCATCCCTGTCATGCATGGCTGTGAAATTTACAGTGGCKGTGACAGAAAGCAACAAAGGAAACAAGCAGCCGCTAAGGAAACAAGGGAATGTAGGCAAAACAAATGTAGTAACTCTGCGGGCTAACAGCATGACAACAGCCAGAAAGAGAAATGGTGGAATTTGGATGTACCCAAATTGCAGTAACTGCAGAAAGACTAAGCTGTGAGAGCAAATGGTCAAAACCAACCGGTCTGCTAAAAGTAACGCCAGTAGGAAAGATGGTTAATGACAGGTCAGATTAGATGAAGAACGATATTAACTTTGAACTTTTGGCTCACCCTGGGGCAGGAACAAGTTTCATGGCCTGCCTTTTGGAATAAGGTCATCTAGCAAAGTGTTACGACAAAAAGAACARAGACTACTTGGAAACCTGACAGCTATCCAGAAAATAACTGATGACATAGCAATAACAGCATCAATTCCAGTGAGACACTTATCAGTGCTGAAGAAAAGAAAGGAATTTCACACTGAAAGAACATAATTTAAGCAAATTGAGTATGTGATGGTTTCAATCCTTCCTCTGCACTGTGTGGTTTGCATTTAGCCACAGAGTTTTAAAGAAGGGCCAGGTGTCTCCAGATCTTCTTCCTCGTACAACTCCTCCATGAGATTTTTACATAGAAACATGCTTTATTGAGTTATTTAGGTGTTAAACACTGAAACAAGTGGGCATTAAGGATTTATCAGCCAGAGAGCAGAATTTCTGTGTTAGTTTTCTCAGAGATGCTGTTTGAGAGGTTGTTTTCTTGAAGGCTTTTGAAAAAAAGAGAGTATCTGTATCTTGTGACAGACTTCTGTGCAAAATTTGCCACATCATGTTACCAGTGCAGTGAGAAGTCTCTTAAAAGAAGCAAAATGTGTCTCATACTTTGTAAGGGATACCTTCAAAGGCTTTTGCTTTTCTTCTCAGTTTCTAAGATGGTTTAAATGGTTGAAACTTTATAGTCTCACCCATTCCAGGTTCCATTCCGTTCCCCACCCAACTTGATCATGAACACTCCCCATGATAGGACAACCGCAACTTCTCCGGGAATCGGTTTAATTGTTTCACCTCTCTCATTTCTTCCTTATGTCCAATCTAAACCCATCCTCTTTCAGTTTAAGACCATTGCCCCTTGACCTAGTACTGAAGACCCTGGTAAAAAGTCTCTGCTTTTCTTATAAACTGTATTTGTTCTATGGAGGGTCTTTTTAAAAAAAATAAAATTCTTCCTAGTTCTGTCTAGAATTCTGTGTTGTTAATAGGTCTTCAGCATGAAGAAGCAAAAGGAACAGATGTTACTGTCTCACTCAAAGGCACTATGTGAGCCYCAGAAACTTCTTTAGGTTGCTGTGCCTCCTCCTGTCCCCACAGGATTTTGCAATTACTTTACTCCCCAATCTTGTCTAACGGTTCTTCTCATCACTTTGGTGGTATTGTGACATTTAAGAAGCAGTTAAGATATGAGAAAAAACAAAACAAAACAAAACAAATAAAACAAACTAAAACAAACAACCARCCCAAAAAACCCAAACCAGCCAATCAACCAACCAACAAAAAAAACCCAAAACAAAACCAAAACAGACAGAAAAACCCAGAAAATTTTACCTGTACCTTCATTTGTTCACCAGGGGAAGTTGCCTGGGGAAATGACAGGGACATTGTGCTGCAGCAGCTCCAGTAAACGAGAGTCCTGGCTTCTAAGCCAGATGTCACAAACATTTAAACAGCTGCCAGAGCCTTCTAAACCTGTCATCAGGCCTGACCTTAAACCCAGCTTAGTTTTTAAATGTTAGAGGGGAAAAAAGGTGGAAAAAAAATTTTAAAAAGCCCCAACAGGGTAAAGTTACACAGCTGCCTGAAATATTTAATTAAAAGACTGAACATCTGTTCACTTGCTTTTCAACCTTTAATGGTTTGGAGAGATATTCTGTTGTCTTAGATCCTTAAGAACATCTGAGACCCACGCAGCTTCAGCACCTGTGAAAAATCCTCTCTCAAAACACATAGACACTTCAAAGCTTATTGCTCCTGCTCTTTGCCAAACATATGTTGSCCAACACCACAACAAATTATTAATAATATTTAGGTCATACTTGACTTTTGCACAGTGAATTTCCTGAGGGAGCACCAAAACAGTGTTTAAGCATCAACAAACTTTTATTGCGTGTAGTCAGAAATGACCATGGAATGGACCAAAGAAACTCCAGGAGAATTGGCTACTAGGAAATAAACAAAGTATTAGATTGATGGGGGTTTGGTTTGCATTCGTTTTAGGTTTTTTGGAATTTTTCAGCTACCCTTTTCTCCGAATTTAAAAATTTAAACTAATTATTGTTTTCCAGGATCAAGCATAGTGTATAGTGGACTTGTTAGCTTCTGCCACATACTATTGACACAGGTAAGGGAATTATGAGTGGCTATGGGAGGGAAAAACTAGRCGTTTATATGAATAAGTACAGCTTCTGCACTTAAACTGTATTGTTTATGGGCAGTCAAGCCCTCTGTTACAAAACATAGGATGTAAAATAGAGAGTAGAAAATCTGTACTCTAAACATCACTGTAATTTTAGAGCTAGATGCTTGGACTGTGCTTTTGGGACCAAATATAAAGAACAAAGATATACTCGGCATATTTTTGCAATACCTGACTTCAAGAGAAGGCAGAAAGTGAAAAGAAAAAAAAACTGGTCAGCAAGATTTCTGTGTATATTTCTGTTTTCRTCTCTAATGGATTTCCACTGGAAGTATTTTTTATCACTCCACAGGCTTTCCTTTGGTTCCCACAATTTACAGCCTGGATGCTCTGAAATTTCAGCTTTRGTTCCACATTTGGAATATTAGATTTTTTTTGAAGATGATCTGAATGTTTGTGATATTTTTTTCCAAATGTAACTTTAAAAAGATTACACCTAAAGATACGCTGGCTATAACTGAAGCTGGACTGGCTTTCTTGCCACTCATGCATTGCAATGTGGTTTTAATGTTTTATAAGATGATCATTTAAATGAAAAAATGCATACCAGTAAAAGTAAACAGGTACAATTAATAATAATGGCGTTGATAATAACAGCATTAATAATGCAAATCCCACAAAAGTCTCTGCAAATTCTGTAAAAGATAAAATGCAATTTCTAAAACCCCCTAAAACTATTAATAAATCTTCATTAAAAATTAAAACAATAGAATCAAAGCAAAAGATTGGAGGAGTAAAAAACTATTGCGCTTTATAAAAACAATTTCATCAGATCAAAGTGGAAGCATTTTCAAAACAAACACAAACTGTGAAGAAAGTTCAGGATTTGGGGACAGAGAGGTGTAAAAAAAGGAAAGAAATTATATGAAGAAAAAGCAGAGTAGAAAATGTTACACATGGCTAGGAATTCTAATCCTCTAACTAATTCTCATTGTTTCCCACTGATGGAAATAAAGTAATTCCTGGTGATTTACACCAGCAATTAAAGGAAGTAACATCATCAGGTATTGTTTTATGAAAGGAAAGCTAAATTGTGACTAGAAGACTCTGTCACCTTGCATTAGTTTTGAATTGTGGTGTCTTGCATGCTCTCATACTGTCACACACACTCTTACCATGTAGAGAATACCCCTACAGAACGAAAATCTTTTTAAACTCTCATTTCCTACTTTAAACTAATTCAAAACCAAAAAATCAAAAGGTATGGCTTAATAACAGAGCATTAGGTACACACTGTGAAAATAATCCAACACAGATAAGGAGAAAATTGATTTAGGAAGACATCCTTTAGGAAAGTAACCCATCGCTGCCTGGAAGCCGAGGCTTAGGTTCAGTAAATTTCAGATATTGAGAATATTTCAGCCTCGTACATGTACACAGCTACATGACTAGAGACAGTGTGTCCTAATTACAGATTTGGGCTGTATAATGGTCATTTGTTGAGCTGTGCAGTTTTAGATGCCACTCCACATTTGACATTTTTGATGGAGGACCTATGTGATACTTATTCCAACAGTGGCACCCTCAAGTCATATTTCTTCCCCTGTCACAAAGTATTTATTTTTATCAGCAGCTTGTCATTCAAGTATATTTTTAAAAAATGGAGATATGGGCAGGAGCGGAACCTCTATGTGAACCGTGAAGACAATGTCTCTCAATTTAATGCCACTATTTGATTGCTATACATTCATAAAAAATCAAATATCTGTTCAAAGACTCCAGGCACCAGAAGGGAGAGAGGGGATGGAAGGCATAGGTGATATTGAATTTTTCACTTAGTCTCACAAAACATCTTGTTAATAACCTGGCTCTCATCCCAACCAGACACATTTTGTAGTTGTCTTTCTCCCTGGCTGTGTCAGATTTGGCAGCTCTAAGAAAATTTGGCTGAAAAAGGTTGAAACATGGTGGACAGGCTTAATGACACAGGAGATCTTGAAGCTTGAAGCCTAAAATAATAAAGCTAAAACCATGTTAAATTCATTCCTCATCTGATTTTTATAAACGCTGGGGGGGGAAACAGAAGCTGCTATAGTAAAAATAACATTTGTTAATCCATATTGTAGTAAAAAAAATTTATACATAAGTGTGTGTGTATGTCTGTGCATGTATATAGCTATTTATTATATAAATATCTCTCTATCTATCTATCTATCTATGAGGGGCAGTTAAGGTCTGCTATTCTCCAGGAAAAATACCCATAATGATTCTCATCAGTGACTCAGCACCTCAGCATCTACGTATTAAGTTACTGACAGACTCCTATGTCGTGCAACTTGTTCCTTACCATGTTTGGCAAATAAAATTTCTCAAATTTAAGACAAAAATTCATTTTCCAGTGGGAACGGGGGCAAGTGAGAATTCAGGACAGGAGACCTGTGGGATGATGATAAAGCCAAAGCTCTTTCTGATTTGCTGCTAATCATTCTGTAGCATAACCTACATGTCTACATTTCCTACACTCAGAAACTTAAATCCATTGTACACCTAAAAGTAAACGTTCCATTTGGCTCTCTCCTGTAATTAGTCAGGAGTACACCTACTGTACACCTTTACTTGTGTTCTCGTGCTGCAGGGATATGGCTTGGGGTTTTCCTGTGGTCAGATATCCCCATGTTTCACTTCCATCTGCATATATGTCTATATACCAACCTCTGTTATACCTTCAGCATGTCTGAAAGGAAAATTAGCGATGTGAGTCAGAACTCTGCCTTCAGTACCACAGAGGCATTTCATTGCATATTTCATGTACAGCATCTTCATATTCTGAAGCAACAATTTTGTTTTAACAACATCACACATTTCTTTTAGCTGATGCTAAAGGCTTGTCTGAATAGGAATGCACTCTCTACAAGTCATACACATACTGCAAATACGTAAGGTCAGCAAGCACATACCAAAATGTGGTTTTATGATTTATTATGCATTGTAACTCCTGTTGTATTCTATGAAAAAAAAGAATCAATTAATTTTATCTGTTTAAGTGTACTCTCTGCATAGGAGGTTTGTTGTGCACATTGATTATGTGAAACCTTGTCATATATTGCAAGTGATGATCTACTTTTTTTAAAGCTTTAATCTTTCTTCATTAGGGGGTGCTTGACTTGATCGATCATGTAGTGATCTAAGCCAAAACCTGCTGGTTTTAATCCTTGTGACAAACTGCTGCCCAGTTCTGCCAGCCAAAGTTGGAAAATGCCATATTGCTAAATCGAGAGGCATCTGACAAGGACAAGAACATAGAGCAGGAGCCTGAGTTTCTGATTCTGCTGTGCCTGAGCTGTGGCTGCTGCCTTGCCTAGGAGCCTGAAAACCAGGCACGTCTCTGCCTTTTCTCTCCTGAAAGCTCCAAATCTGAGGCTGAGGATGCAGACCCACGGAGAGGCCCATGGTGGTAGCTGGTGGGCTTCAATGAAGAGACTAGGGTGGGCTTCTGCTGTTGGGGGAGATATAGAAATGCAGATTTCTTCTACCCCCAGAGCAAGGGCTGGTTTGGGTGAAAGCACTTGCATACTTTCATCCACCCCCAAACTGTCGCACTCCATAAAAAAGAGTTACAGAGGAGTGAATGGGAATGAGGTAAGAAATTCACTCCTCCTTTGCAGTTCCAAGTTTGACATGATAAATTCTGATAATACTAACCTAGGATGCCTACCTACTTCAGTACCTTGCGTAGGAGCTGCAGGTATCTAATTCAGTGGCAGCTGATGCTATGGTGATGAAAGGCACAATGTGCTGCTGGGCTTTTTTGGGGGGGGTGTGAGTTGGTAGACTGCCTGTTTCTAAAGCACCAAGTTACAAGAACACCCCAACTAAGAAATTCCAATCACCCTTCTTTGATAGTTAATTTCCCCTGACTTGGCTGCTCCATCTGACATCCACCAAATATGCCCTGCCTCCATTTTCTTTCATACAAAATCCCAGAGTATCCCACAACATCCTGACATATACCAGGACACCATTATTTGTTGAACACAACTCCCTAACAGTACAGTACAAGAGACATTTACAGTGCTGTAAAACTCAGATAATTTGTTTAATAAATCTGTTTTGGGAAAGGTTACGGAATGTGCTGCTTTTACCATTACAGGTGACGCATGGCTGCTATACATTTGACATTTTGGAGTGTGTTTTCATAGATCCTAAAAGGTCTTTTTCTCATACAATTATCTAAAAACCCATTCCCTTAGGAGACGTGAAAATGAACAGCCTCTCTCTTCATGTGCATCGATTTGCTTGCATGGAATATTGATCCTCATGAGGTTTTCCTTGTTCGACATCCTGCTGGAAGGGCTCGAATATACATGCATGTGTGTCTGTAAGCATGAACTTTTCCCACCTTACAAAGGTAATGAGGAGGATTGTAAATGGCTTTTATTTCAATTTATTCTGAGATGTAAACTTTTGAACGCATTTGTATATCCACTCTTTCCCAATGAATCATATAGTTGTAAGGGTTTCACGGCTACCATTCAGATTTTATTTGTGTCTTTCTGGAAAAATCAGGGGCAAGTAATGCACTGCAGTCTGAGCGTGTATAAATTTATACATGTGATTTTATACTTGTGTTTGAATAACATGGTAATCAACACTATTTTGAGATGCAAGCTTTGATCTTTATTGCTGCTAACAACAATATTGATATTAATGTGCAGTACTCTTAACAAAGCATATCATAGGGCATTTTGCAATTCAAATACAATTAAAAAGCTATATAAAATAAATGTTTGATTTTGATTTAAAATATGAGTGATTCAGGTCTCTAAACAGGCAAGCAAATTAAGAATATTAGAAAAAATATTCCAAATTGTTCTTTCAGAGAGTAGGACTTTCTACAGCTTACAGATAACTGAGGGTCCTCCCAGACTGTGAATGAGGATGGAGTTCAGCTTACAAACACCGAGGCTTCCAACACACCTCAGGGCCACCACATTACCCTCTAAGCATCCAACAGCTTCATTCTGTGGCTCATTCTCATTTAAAATAGAGTTTTTGAGGTCTATCAGCTCCACCTTGAAGAAGACAGTATGGTCTTCTTACTCTAGCAGTAAGGGCTTTATCTGATGGCAGCAGATGATCAGATTAGACTGAAGATCACTTAATATCATCTTCAAATGATCTTAGGTAAAACATATGACCCCAGCTTGAATGAAAAGCTGTTAAAGAAGACAAAAAGCTATTGTTTATTTACAGACTGAGTAAATTTATGCAGAAACTCCCTGCGAAGCAATCACTGAAACACATAGCAGCATAGTATTCTGAGTATCACTATTATTTGAAATCTCATATTGCTTTGCCAGTGTTCCAAATGGTTTTCTTGCTCCCTTAATTCACACACACATGCAGAAATTCAGTTTCCTTAAGCTGGTTATTTGACCCTCGTCTAACAGAGAGTCTGTCTGATGTCTCTGTACTATAGAGATCTATTTTATTTTTTGAAAAGGGCTCTGTTTTTTAAAAATTAAGACTTCAGAGTATTTTTTACATATATATATATATATATATACAATGAAAAATTTAGAGCAGACTGTACTGCTTCATCCTAGTTGATAAATTATACATTATGATATACTGTAACCCCTCCCAGAAGTATTCCAGATATTATATATTGGTTTTGCATATAATCTCCTCTTGGGAAGCATGCTTTCCACTAGTGAGTTTTGTCACTACCTCCAGCAGAAGTTACACAAGATTAGAAGAATATAAGAAAAGTAGAGAAAAAAAAATCTGAAGAAATGTTTTCATGTCAGGAGAAATTAATGGAATAAACCTACCAAGAGGAATTTGCGTGGTAGACTCACACAGAACTTTTGAAATGGACCACTCCTAGGCATGAGGAGGCTGTTTGACTAAACGAAGACATGAAATGCTGTTGAACACACCCCAAGCCACCTGTTCCTGGGATCACTGTRTTAAAACACTTTTTTTCTGACCTCCAGTTTTTAAATTCAGTTTTCACCCTAGATTCATATGTTCGTGTCTAGCTTACTCAAACTTGTTCAGAAACAGAGTGAAATCCCCTTAGTGATCGCTAAAATGCCTAAGGAAGCCGTGTGTGGTTCACCGGTCCTGTCCTACGTAAAAATATGCAATAAGGGAAGTTTTGTCATTGTTTAGTTTGATRTTGTCTCTATTCCATACTGTAGGGGGGAAGTAAGCCTGATGAAAGGAAAAGGGGCTTTGTTAGCTCATCAGGGGTAAAAGGGAAATGTAGTTCTTCAACACTTGAAAACTATTCTTGGCAATTTGTTGCTCTGCCGTATTTTACCCTCAATTAAATTTATTAATGTTTCCAGAATTATGTGGGTCCCAGCTACTGTTGTGGCAAAGACTATTATTTGGTAAACTATCAAGTCTTAGGATGGGAGTGAGGGGGTCTCACACTTTTTATGTTTAAAACAGAAAAATTACTGTCTGGTGATTATACAGAAGGGTTAAATTTGCTGCAACGCCAACCATGCCCATCCATGTTATGTCAAACACTCTGAATTTTTTATGCATGCCCTACATAATTTTTCAGCAAGGTTCAATGCCTAGAAATACCAATGAGTTTTCAGGATGGTGTAGAGCTCTTAAGAAGACCTGTGTGCAAAGAATTTTGAGACCCAGCAATGTGGGCCTGCTATTACGTATTTTCACTGAAGGAAATTTCGCCTCTTTTGGAATGATGGTAAAAATAGTTTCTGTCTAGGTAATATCAAAAAAATTATTGTAGAAAAAAATGGATTTTTCTTTCTTTTATGTCTTCTGTGTGGGAAGCAGGCACACAACTGCTAGCTGAAGTAGGTGAACCCACAAATTTCAGCATCTCAAGAGTTGGCATTCACATAAAGAAGTCTAAATTTTTCCCATTACAATAAACATGGGCTGACACTTGCCAGTGGTCAATAAGATTTTTTTTTTTTCAGACTCCTTTTATATTTGTGTCTTTAACACACTGCATGCCTGGGCAAGGTAGCAAAAAATAGAGATAGAAATTCAGTATTACAGCTCCAGGGGGTTGACACATTTTGAGCCTTACAAATGCAAATAATGCCAATTGCTATTTGAGGCTGGATTAGACTATATTCTGTTTAAATTGATACWGGCAACAGCAAAATTTGTGCGCTGGGAAAAAAAATGGGGGAGGAGAGAAGAAAATCTGATACAATTTGGGCCAACAATTGGACAAAAGCTGATGTAGTGATGTTAACTTCAAAACATATCTCTGGAGAGCTGTAAAAGGCAGATGAATAACTTGACTAAGATCAAAACATATAGGAAATGTTGCCTGTCAGTGCTGTGGGCTCTAGCACCACTACTAATATATAACTCGAGCCATTATTTAGTGTTGTACTGTCCCAAAGGTCTTTAGAAGGTACATTTATACAGTATAGTCATCACATTCTTATCAAATCATGGGTGAGAATCTATTTCAATATATTTTTCACCTTCAGCTGTTTGAGCACAGACCATACAGACATGATTTAGAAATCTATCGGCTGCTCCTTATATCACAAGGGTCAGGCTAGTCCCTTGTTAATATAAATAATAGAGACTTCAAAACCAGTCTAATTTTTCTCATTAACCCATTAGGCTATCCCTGCTCTATTTCCTCTTCCATTTTATATTTATTAAGATGTTACAAATACAACATAAAAATTAATTCTCTTTGCATCATGAAGGGATTTTTCTCCTCTTCCAAATGTAATTTATTCATTAAAAGAGCTGAAAAACAGTATCAAAAAATTCCCTTCCCCCTCCACACCCTGCTACTACCAAACAAAAATAAAACATTTGCTTCTAGCAGTCTTAAATGATGTTTGATGCTCCAGAGAACCTTCAACATTCATTATAGAGTCAACCAGAGCTTCATTAAATATCAGTCTAGCATGTGTATATGTGGTACTGAGCACTGGCCTCAGGACTGCCCTTAGGCAATTTTCTATAGGTTCCTTTCATCTGTCATTTTGCTTTGACTTGGGRCAATTATCACTTTCATCATTGACAATAGAAAACTCGTTCCTGTGTGCATTTAMTTTTCATTATTCCTTGCCCTGTGAAGATGACTGACACACAGATTCTTTTTCATCTTTTAAAGTATTGTAATGAATCATTTTAAATTCTTGCCTTGGAGTGTTCTTGTATTAGCATTGGTGGATGAAATAAAATTAAAACTGTGTACTGGTGCTGAGAAAACTTGTTGGGTTATTCTGCCCTAGTAGCAAAAGACAAACTATCACAGGCTCACAGAATCACACAATCACACAGAATGGATAAAGTTGGAAGGAACCACAGTGGGTCTCCTGTTACCACCTCCCTGCTCAAGCAGAGTCATCCTAAAGCACATGGCACAGGATTACGTACAGATGGCCCTGGAATACTTCCAGTGAGGGAGACTCCACACTCCAGGCAATCTGCTCCAGTGTTCAGTCACCCACACAGTAAAGAAGTTCTTCTTTGTATTCAGGTGGAACTTCTTGATCATCAATTTCTACCTATTTCATCTTGTCCTGTTGCTTGGCATCACCAAGAAGAGCCCGTTCCATCCTCTTGATACCCTCCTTTTGGATACTTATGACATTGATGAAGCCCCTTCTCAGTTGTCTCTTCTCCCACTTCTGCAGAGACTTCTTACAGAGATATAACCTGTTTGGTAACAAGTTCCAGAAGCAACATTTGGCATTCTTTTTAAAATTTATTGAAAATGCAGAGTGATGCATTTTACTATACCTCTTTTAAACAGTGCCTGTTCCAACTCACATTGGTTTATTTTAATGCCTCATTTTAAGAAAAATGCGTAAAACATAGATCAAAGACATTTTCCTATGATAACCTGTAACACAATCTCTTTTAGGATTAAGCCAATTTTCTTTTCTTCTCTTTGTAATTTCTGAGGTGGTATGGAGATGCTAAACTTCTTAGTAAATGACAGCTTATCTTGAATTATTTTGACTCCTCACTTTTCAAAGCTTTTCCTGTATACCATATAAATTTTGGCTATCTTCTCTATGTGAAGATTTGCAAAGAAATCCTGAGAACACAAACTACTCTCCTTGTCAGAGCCAGTCTGGTGAAGCCTCCCTCGAGGCAGCTTTCTGGCTTCTCTTACATGTGCAACAGGGATGAAATATAGCCAGACATTTCAGAGGCTCTGTTTCTGTATCAGTCCAGTGCTGTTTGGGTGTAATGGTCTCAATCAGAAGTGAATACTTTGCTGTAGATAAAATAATAAGTAAATTTCACGAACTTTTCCTTGAAGATTAAAATATGTTTTCATTGTTGGTACTGATGAAGTGTCAGAATGTACAAGGTATTATGTACCAGGTCAAGATATCATCTTGAGCTCTATTTCTTTACCAAGCCACTGGCACACCATACTGTTGATCTCTCATGTCCCTTTCTGTCTTTCTCTCTCTTTCTTCTCCTAAATTTCTCTTCTCAGAATCTGGATAACTTAAAGTTGGACAGGTTAGAGTTTGCTAGATGAATGCTTTGTGAAGTGTCTTACTTGACTGGACGTTAGCTTTAAAATTTGCCAAGTACCTTTTTCGCCTAAAGTTTATCAGTAAAAATTCACTATTCAATCTCCTGAGAAGTTTGTTGTTCTCTCCTGTGTGCTGCCCAAGGGTACCCTTTAAAAACTCACCGAGTGAGCTTGGGGTGTAACACCACTTTAAATAGCAAACTGCTTTAATATGTTTAACCAGATGACTGAGGGTAAACTTGTACCTATGTAATGAAAAATTTTGAACTTTTATTCCAGTTTATTCTTGCCTATAATCAGAGTCAAATTACTTTGAAATATTATGCCAGCCATTCTCAAGTATCTCATACTACAGCTCCAGAATATTTGTTATAAAGTAATAGGAAAAACTCTGAGCCATGCCTTAAAGTGCAAAGACCATCATTTAAAGCATATTTATCCATTTTAAATAGAGAAGCATTATATCCTAGACTGCCTGAAATAGAACAGTTAAAATTCTTGCTGTTTGATTGCAGAAATTCGAATTCTTAAACTTGCATTCTAGCTAAAAGGGCAGTGGAATTTGAAAGAAATCCTTCAATAAGAGTAAAAAGTTGTTTGTCATTTGAAATTGTTTTTTTCAAGGAAAGGGAGGTTAAAGTTGCAAAACATTGTGCCTAAACAAGCACTCAAAACAAGATCCATATCTTTTTAGTACAAAARCAGTCTCAGTTTTGCACCCAGTCTCATCCAGACTACCAAGGAACACCAAATGAATGCGATAATGAAGGGTTTCTTACATTACACGGTTTTCACAGAGGCTGATTGGATAAATTTTATTCAAGGAAAATCTCACTTCTGAAGATTTGTGAAGCCAGATGGTGCCCCATGGAGCTGCCTTGGAGCAAAGTAGTTCTTTTATCATTTGAGAAATGCCCAATTTTTGTAGTTACATATGGAATTCCTTTTGCTTTAAGGACAGCATTTGGCAAACACGGTACACCGTGTCTCTTCCTTGATACCAACTGCCACAATAATTTCTGTTAGTCATCAGAAGAGCTAGAATCCAGTAAAGAAAGTGTTAAAGAAAACGCATCTATTAGTTAAAAAAAAAAGAGTCTGTTAATTAAATTTGACACAGAATTCAGATTTCATTTTAAATTCTAGAAAATACAAGCCGTAAAATGAGTGGTCCGTGTTGTCTTACAGAGGCCAAATGTCATGCTTTACAATAAACTGAAGAAATTTAAATACTTGATGTTTCTAAACAACAAAATGTGTGATATCCACTGCATTATTTCTTTGCTTATGATCTATATGGATCAGCTGAGGTGTGTATATAGTGAGATACCAATTCACTGGAGACCTCKCATCAGTAACACTTCAGTGGCAATACATATATCTTAGAGAAGAGTCAAGAGGAATTTATGATGGCTTGTAATTTTGGCCTGGTGCCCTGAAAACACAACCTGTTGTATTTAAATAGGTCAGCACTGCCAGACTTATAGTGTAATTAATGTTGATTAAATCCATGTAGGACTGAGAAAATATGAAGTAACAACAGGTTTGGAACTACTTTGTACGTGACATAAGTAATCAAGACACAGAAATCTAAATGCTTTGTGGATGGCCGGGTTATGATTCAACCCTGATTGAATTTTACTTAAATACTTGAATATTTAAACATTTTAATTACAGGCTCTTAGTTTTGCTGTGTGGTTTTTTGTTTTGTTTTTTTGTTTTGTTTTGGGGTTTTTGTTTGTTTGTTTGGGTTTTTTTTGTTTTTTGTTGTTGTTTCATTTTGTTTTGTTTTCTAATTAAACATGRCTGATACTGGTAACTGTCATTAGCTGAGAATTAACTGTTCAACAAATAAAGTAACTTAAATGAATATGAGGAAATGTTCCTAATATGAATTATGTACAATCAATTTAGAATGAAGCAAGAAAAATAACCCCAAACTTCTGTCCAAGCATCCAGCCAAATAAAGTCTCATGAATAGGTTAAATATTTTGAATATATTCTGGAAGTAAAGCTCATCAAGCAGAAGATTAATGCAGCAGAATGATTCTGTGAAGACAGTTTTATACAGCAAACACCCCTGCAAAAGCTAGTTTTCAGCATTGCTGGAGTTGGTATCATACAGGAATTTTCAGTATAAGACCTAATCTTCCAGAATAAGAGTAATAAATCAAAACTATTTTGTTCCATTTATATTCCGTTGTCTCTTGTTATGCCAGTGCTCAAAATATGTAGCATTGTGGGTCTGCCTCCCAAAATTTTAAATAATCAGGAATTATTTTCCTTTTAATTGTCTTTCAGGACTTTTTATCTCTGCCTAAATATGTCTTTTCTGCTCTCAATTTTCTCTGCTGTCACTGGACAGAGATAGGATCTGCTAATCTTCCTATTTTGTCTTGTCTGCATTATTATGATAGAGAAAAGATGTGTAAAATTACATGCTTTTCCTCTGAAGAGGCTATCAGCAAAGGCCAGCAGAAGTCCTGTTCACCCATATCATTATGAGGGGGAAAAGAAGGACCTTTTGCTACAACAACTTACTTTTCCTCAGGTCTGCCATAAAGTGGAATTAAGATATAAAAAGATATAAAATTCTGAGTTAAATTGATCCAGGTAGAGTAATACACACTGAAAGCAGAGTCATGATTAAACATACCCACTTCAGATCTCTGGGAGGTGGTTGGCTGRTGCTCAAGGGGCCACAAGTTATATTCAAATCATGACTTCTTTGTTAACTTAGGCTTAAGGAAATCTCTCCAAGCCAGTTAGGGCTAACTGTCATGAACTGATTTGAGGTGAGTTCATTTCATTTGCAGTCCAAAGAGCAGACACTTGCTGGATTTGTTTTCCATTATTTACAATGGAAATAAGCTCATCACTATTCCCTTTTACATTTCATATTAATCAATTCATTTTTCTAGCTTGCAATCATTTTATTAGTTCCAATAAGTACTTCATGAATTGCTAATGATAACAAAAACCAACAAAATTCAGAACCTGATTAAGTAACACCCTTTGAACATTTTGGCCTGCTAGCACTGTCCTGTGTGACTGGTGYGGGGTGGAACTCACACCACTTTCCGCACAATTATTTGTGAGGGTCAACTTGGCACTGTGGATTACAGCTTCAGGATATGGTTGTAATAAATATCATATGAGAAAACATGCATAACATTTTGAAGAGCAGCAGTGCTATAATTTTCTATATGTGTGTGGCAAAGCCTATATTTTCTTAGATCTGTCTACCAGAGGTGCTAAAGGGAGCTGTCAGTTACTCTAAATTAAGGTCTTAAACTAAAACAAAAAATATCTCAAATATATGCAGATAGTGTCATGAAATTGTATATAAAATAGTGTCAGAATGCAAAAATACTTACAAGGATTCTCRTTGATCTATAAAGTGTCTCAATAACTTAAAAATTTTATTTGATCTTCYGAAAGTATTAAGTATTTTTATAAAATAAGAAGATATTAATCTTTTCTAAGGTGCCATTTGCACGCAAACATAGTGTTTGGTGATCAAAACAACTATTTCAGAATGTGCTCTGGAGTTGCCCTCTGTAGAGCTGACCAAAATATAGTATTATTGTGTTTCTGGTGAATTTGTTCCAAAATTCCGACACTCCTGAGGATTTTAATGTTGATTTAAATAAAAAGAACTGCATCTTAGAGAAAATGCTCKCTCCACTGAGAACCGTTGTAAGCATACGCATGCATATAGTTTGTGATACTCTAAGATTAAAAACATTGAAATTATATCTAAAAAAATCTCACTTCCAACATCTGTTTCTCTTTATAAAACTTGATGCTTCCAAGTCATCACACTGAAAACAGACTCCATAAAGAAATACTTTAACACTACAGCTTTGAGAGAAATTGATAAGAGTACTAAAACTTGCTCAAATTATATTATTTGATCATCTTTCCTTTGTTGTTATACTAACAAATATTCAGGCCCATGACATCATGCAGAAACATAATTAATGTGCACATTAGGTAATAGATGAGATAGATCTCACCTATTACCTCTCTCAATCAGGATGTGTTTTTTTATTATTATTTTTAAAATTACTTTATCAATACTTTAATTTGTAAGCAAGTTGTAAATCTATTTGTTGTGTGTTCCTTCAGAAGGATTTTATTTCACCCTTTTTCACAGACTTCTCCAGCCATCACTTACTCATATTTTTTATTTCATATAATGGTAGTTAAAACAGCTAGCAAAAGCCTAAAAAACATGAGACTGAACTGACCAGACATTGAAAATATATGACATCTTCTCAAAGGAAAATGCAAAACAACATTAATCACCAATAGTATGTTCATGAAAACTCATATCCAAGCAATGATTAGCACCTGATAATGCTTATAGGCTACAATGAAACAAAAAAAGTCAAATCTATAGAGATGACAAAGTAAGTTACTACTTTGGTGGTGACAACTACTACTGTCTACACCTGTTTTTATTTCCAATTGCAAAAGTAGAGTGAAACTTGAGATTTAAAATTGGCTTGTGTGTGTGGGGGAGAGTCTCATTCCAGTTCAGCAGACCCTGTAGTTTTCATGAATGTTATCAATTTATAAGGCCCAAACAATCCTTATTTYGAAGACAAATGCAATCAACAAGCTGTAAAGATTTTTTTTTTTCCCGGAAAGGGCATTATATTGCGAATTTCCATTGACATATAAGATGCCATTCACCACCCTTAACAGCTGAAACAGGTGGCAAAAGCACCAGCTGACTGCAGAGGTGTAAGGTCAGACCTCCAATTCTCATCACTCTACAGACGTCCTTGCTTTGTACCTTYCTCTGTTTTAGGTAGTGCCCCAAGAATGAAGGAAGCCACAGAAACAAACAGCTGAGGATGAAATGATTTTTAGGTACCTGAATTTAGATTACATTTCAGAGCTGACGGGTGAAAATTGGAAATGGTAAATATAAAGGCCCTAAGCAAACAACCTGTATTAGCAAGAAAGCAGAAGGGCCCAGTTTGTTCTCTCTGTCACTTCAAAAGAGAGGGATAACGTATTGCCATAAGATATCCAAAATGACCTCTCTTTTTCCAATAAACAGGATTGCATTAGAGGTTTAGATTTTCCTCATTGAAAATACTGAACTTAATTTCACAGATGCAAACCAGATTCACTCTTTATTGGAATGAATTTAAGATTTGCAATAGCATAATTACAGAAATTGTATTTACATTTATTATGCTAATTTACCTTACGTGTTGCCAGTTATAAAAAATATTTCATGTAATGGGTGCATTTCACAGTGGACAGGTATCATACTTCTGGCATTAAAATGTTGCTAAAATGATCTCCCACACAAAAAGAATATTTTTGTTCATGGTTTCCTTCGAAATAACTTTCTAAAAAATGCTTTGCACAGAGTGTCCTCATCATAGTGCTTTTTTGTCTATTTTTCCCTGGAAGCTTTGGCCTCCTAATCTTGGTTGCAAAATATTTTGTAGCTAAAATCTATTTTTTCTAGGAACCATCTTGCTAAACTTCCTGGTCTTCATTCTTGATTGGTTCTGATAACACTCAGACTATTAGCAGAGGAAGCTCAATCGAGTGATATCAGGGTATTATATCCTGCTTGAAGAGCCCTAAGAATATGTTTTTTGTTCAGTCAAAAGGGATTTTAAAGTGCAAAATCAGTTCTAAAAAAGTCACTACCTTTTCAAATTAAGTGATGTAATTACTTTGTGTAGTTAGGTACTAATGTTACTCTGAAAACTATGTGTTCAAAGTTAAAAAGTGGTATTGCCCCACTTTTTTTTTAAACCTGATATTAACACACACCCGAGAGCTAACTAGCAGTACAAGAACACAGCGATAGTAACCATCAGGTCCCACTGAGGGCATAAGAAAATTTGGAAAATCCTTATTTGGGGTAGGAGAATGAAAAAAGTGGCAGGCTTACTACGTGGTTAGTGCACAAGGAGATGGCAATTGGGTGGATGAACTGTGTATTCTCTAAGGCATCCCTTTTTTTCTCACTGTAGGGTCTTTAGCATCTGCTGCTTCCATTGGGACGATGGAGGGAGGGCTGGGACATCCTCTCCAAACCAGCAGCATCAGCCCAAGTCCATGGCTTTGTCAGGCTTCCTTCCCTAGCAATAGTCAGAGAAATAATAACCTCAAATTTCATACTTCCCCTGCCTTTCCAGGAAGGTTTTGTGTCCAGAATAACCCCAGCGGCTCGACACAGGCTTCCAAGGTGCTTGCTCACCACCTTACTGCTGTCTTCCTTTATTGCAGATTAGCTTTGGAGAAGCAATTTTTGTTCTCATTTATGTAAGAATTGAAAAAGGGTTTATTAAAAAGGCCACATGGATTCAGCTCCTCTCAAGGTGGCTCTTTCTGTTGAAATGCCACCATGGCTATCTTACATTGAAGCACAAGTTATTAAGATTTGCTTGATTAACATTGGATAGCAATTTGATAAAGACTGGACAGTCAAATAATATTTCTAGAATATTAGTAAAGAACCTTTGAAAAGGTGGAGCGACAGAGCATTGAGACTTGGTATCAAATATTAATAATGATTRACTTTATATTAGTCTGGAAAGTAATAGTAACGTGAACTACTACTTTGCACTGATAGCTACATCCAGTATACTGAGTTCAAACATGAAATATTTTTTCTCTGAACAGTCTCAGCCTACAGTGAAAAYGAATGTTGTCTGAATAAGTACTAGCCATTGAGCACAAAGATGACATGGCACAAAACCTGTGTTTACAATGACTGTCAGACATACAGTTGAAGCCAAATGAAAGCCAGTTGGAAGCTGCTCAGAAATTTGGCAGTTAAAATACATATTTTAGGCCTTATGGCTGCATTCATTGCCATATGTTGAGAGCTGTCCCTCTCTATTTATTTGTATGCTTGGAACTGTCCACCCCTATTTATTTGCAATCCCTTATTTAGGCATAATGGCTCAGCTACTAAAAGATATTAACATATTGCTGAAGATTGAAGGCAGAACAGCAGATACAATTAGAGGTTGAGAGGAGACTGAACCATGTCAAAAGATCAAGTCTTATTTAGTCACACAGTGATAACYACCCTATAGCCCTTGTTCTTGTCAAGGTCCATTTCAGCCTATATTCTAAATTTTCTCTCAGAAGTAACCCTAATACACTGAAATAACAGAAAAGTCTGATTCAAACTGCAAATGTGTGGTCTAAACTCACCTCAGTGTTTCTGACCAGGCTGTTGATCAGCAGAACTACATCTAGCTCTAAAAAAGGGGGTCATATACTGGATACTGAAATTACCATGAGTCACTCTTCAGAGGCTAATATTTTGGAAAGGGCCTGTCACTGCCTTTTGGARATGGCATGTCCACAACTATAGTAAGTGTGAGAAATTAATTTTACTACAGTGCCTTTGTTATTCTGATTGAGAAATGCATCCCAGTAGACTCAATGCAGAGAGAAATTAAATGGCATCTTCTCCTCCACCAGATCAAATTAGTTCTGACAATACTTGGCACGACCCTTTGATTCCATCTCTTTTTGCTTCCCCAGCACRTTATTTTTCTCCTGATTTTTCCTCTTGTGGTTCTTTTCCTGATTTCTCTCTAATATACTTTGACTTCAGCCAGCAAAGGCACACCCACCTTGTTGCAACACAGACATGASACCCCAACCCAAAAGCAATGATTCAAAAAACATAAGGCTGCTAAAATTTGCTGGGTTTCCAAGTGGCTGATAAGCCACTACACTGTGCCTGTGGCATCCCAGCAGCAAGGCTGAAGGGGAAGGAAAATCCAGAGACACAAGACGACAGAGAGAAGCTGCGTTTTCATTTAYGTTTTTATTTTTTCCCACTTTGTGACTTTGTTTTGCTTTAAAACACATAGAACCAAAAGCAAAACCCAACAATTCAAAACTACCTAAATTTCCTCCATCTTCTCTTTCCTCAAAATAGCTGTTAATACATGGTGTCTGTTTAARCTGTGATTTCGCCTTGCAAAATAATTCAAAGCTTAAGGAGAAGGAATGATGGAAATCTCCAAATTAAAGATTTTATTTAATTATGTTCAAGTTATAGATTGTTTTCTGGATGATTTTAAATCTGGTTATTAACAGGTCTCGTACTGGCTGTTAGCAGGAGAGCAAGCCGGGTATAGCCAGATACAAAGCTCATAACAGCCAAATCATGTCCCTATAGACAGCGAGCTGGCCTCTTTCCCCGTGGGATCCACGACAGTGTGAGCTCTTTCTAAATGTGTTTATCCCCACCAAGTTCCCACAAGCCAGACAAGACCTCTTGTCATCATTGGCTGAGGTATTTATGCACCATAAGGGCAAGGACAAAGAAGAATTGAGGTGCTGAAATTCAGAAATTCAGTTCCCAAATACTCCCCTGCTTATTGAAGTACACAGGCACTTAGCAGTTGGTAGGCTTGCCCATCTTTTCAGCTTCCATGTAAGCCTTCCTTTTCAACCAGCACTGAAAAATTTAGCATTTCAAATTTTTAATTGCTATCTTCAAAAGAAGTCCCTAATAGGTGCCACGGGAAAGATGGAAGCACGGCTAAGGAGAATCAAGAAGCCCCACACATGCTGAGAGGAGTGATGGGGCAAAGAGCAAGTCAGCCTCACCTTTGTATCACTTTCATATTCACAAAACAGCCATTGGTCAAGACATTTTTTGCCTGGAAGCATGCTCCATCTAGAAATGTGTACCTGAACCTTGAGATCAGTCTGATCTTTTTTGGTAGGTTTGATTTGCACTCCACCTACTCTCTCTGCCTGTGAGGAAAATAGCAAGTTTTTCCCCTGAAATTCATATTATACAGTTATCTTTTTTTTCCCCTTCCATCATGCTTTCCCCACGGCATAACATCTTATTTCATGTAATGCCCTGTAAATACTAACTCTGCTGGGTAAGGCTTAAGGGAAAACATTTCAACATTTTTTTGCAGCATAATGAATTAGAGAGGCACAGATAGGCTTCTCCTTTTTTTGAAGTTCCCAGACTAACATGTATCTGTCTGTCTTTTATTCTCAAATAAAACCTTTTTCTAAACCTTTCCAAAGGCATGAACCCTCCTGATAGAAGCACTCATTTATCCAGCTCTGATCAGTAGGATTGTGAAGTGAGTGTCTCCCATACGTCTTCTGGAAAGGATTAGGAAGAATCAAGTAAAACCTGAGATTTGCTGTTAATTATGAATGTCCGAAAGGAAGCATGGAAATTGAAGGGAAAGCAAGAGACAGTTCCACAGCTTTTAAATAAGACTCTTATGACTGCAAAACAAGAGGCTCAGAGTCAGGTGTCCTGCAAAATAATTCACAGAAAAATTTCCTATGAGGTAATACATTTTATATCTTACATTTTCAGATTCTTGAAGAGATAAGCAGAGGAAATAGCTCATTGATGCATCTCAGGAGAAAATCCTTTAAAAGAAATGCTAACATTCAGCACCAAACAGAAGTATTGCATTACAACCTAAAATATTCCACTTGGGTAGGTTATTTTATTGTCCTGATAGAAAAATAAAATTTCTTCTGACTGCATAGGAGGAATTTAAAGATTCCAAAAGGCAACTGTATGAAAAATGCTAACTGTAAAATGTATTATTTTTCTATGGAGTTGAAATATAAAGTATTAAAAAACTCCATGAAGTTTGCATGGGATTGCTCATTTGGTGATTCACATGGGAACATGTGAATGTGTATCCTGAATGTACAGAAAAGAGCAAGGATCAATCCTATCAGCTGATATTGTTATTCCATTTCCATTGGCACATGGAGCAAAGGAAAATTTTGGCTACTAGCAGCATCCATATTAAAGTCAGCAGTCTGTGAAGACCCAAAACCTTTCTCCATGTAATGTCGTGTTGTAGTTAGTAAGAAGCTTTGCTGGATCAGTGACCCAGCTTTCAGGGTAGGAGTTATGGCAGAGATGGGCAGGAAATGGAAATGTGTGCAAAGCAATGTAATCGTCTGTAAGTACCATGTGGCAATGCTGCATCTGAAAGTGATGCTGAAAGGTGTTGTTTGGAATGAGGAGTGGGGCTGGCTCCTCTGTATCTATTAATAGGCCATGTAGGACAGAATGAATCCAGAAGTATAAATCAGATTCTAAACCGGCATTTTAAAGAGCTTTGTGCTTTCTTTCAGTGAACGTAATAGCTTATTTTTCAAAACCTAGAAAAGCACACATGATTGCACACAACTCTGGACTTATTGTCTTTTCTGATTCTTTCCACAAAAATATGTATCAAAATTAAGTTTCCATATGCAGATATCCTGCAGGACATTTATTGTTGAAGCAATTATACAATTACACACATTTGTTCATCTACAAAATAAGCGTATCTATCCATTACTCTAGATGCATCTGATCATGACAATTGTAGTGCCCTGAGCTCTCAATACTTCCCGAAGCAGGTTCTCTGAGTCTCATTTAAATACAACAAGTGTGTCACTGCCTTTAAATTAAATTTGCACTTAAGGCTGACTTTTAAGTCAGCCTACTTGGCAGCTTTTGCTAATATGGTTGTCTGTTTCTCACCTACAGAGATACCTTTTCTTTACAGAGAAAATCTTATGCAAAGGTCTGCAGAAAAACGTGGAATTTCTGTCAAAATAGAAGCCAGGAAATTGCTTGATTCTTGATTCAATCTGACATGGCAAGCCTCGAGTTGAGGCTTGAAGTAGATTGATTTACAAATAAACAAATAGAGTTATAGAACTGAAAAAATGAATATACATCATGCCTCATCTTTTCTTGGAATACCAAAGATAGCCCGGGGTAATGAATGCATCCAGGATGAATATATTTGGATTAGCAATGCAATAAAAATTGGCATGCAGATACCTCTCAAGTATAAGAATCAAAGCCAGAAACAGAAGGAGTATGAGTGACAGCAACTGTTTCATGTCTTGTGTATGGAGTTGGAAATCCAGCATATTCTTTCAGAAAATATAAGAAATACATGTGGTATTGTGACAGATTACCTTTTTAAAGTAAATGTATAGCAATTAGATAAATTAAATAATGTTTTCACAGTGACTGCAATTTGCAAAAGGTATGTTGGACTGGAATGGTTTATTAATACAGTTTGTTAGGAGGATGCCAAGAGTGATTTAAATTGAATTAAATTAACACAAAGGTTTCTTAGTTAAACGGCATCTAGCTGAAGGGGCCAGCAATCATGATCAATTTCAGTATGGCACAAAGATATCTCTACAGTATGTATTGAAAAAAAATATTTATATTATGAATATTCAAGAAAGTTAAGACAGCAATGATTGAAAATATATATATATATATATATTAGGCTGAGATACTGCACTATTTCATCCCCTTTCCCCTATTCATGGAAAGAAAAAAAAAAAGTTGAGTTGCATTTTTTGACCTTTAGATTTACAACTTACTCTCCCAGTTTGTTTAAACATCTTTTCTACCTATTGCATATAGAGGATACAACAGCTGGAATAAGGAAACATTTTGACTGCTGTTACATCCACTAACATTCACTCTTGTCATATTTTGCACAGTACATTAAGAAAAACATAACAGGCAGTTATTACAAGCCTACTTTCTATTTCAATGAATCTTTGTTAGGCAGGGGCAGGAGAGCAAGGAAAATGAGCAGAGGTGAAAAAACAGCAAAAGAAACAAAACCCCCTGAACAAAACAGAGTAATTACACTGTACCATGTTAGGAGCAGTAATGAGGTTTTCAGAACCCCAACGCACTTGTTATGAAAGATATGATAAAAGTAACATTAAGACAAAACAAAAAAGATAAATACTCTGAGAAAACAAACAAAAAATATTGCTATCAAACCAGTAATCTAATCGTAGGGATTGAAGAGCAGAGGGGAGAGACTTCCTGTACCAAGATGCACAGTAACTTTATATCCCTGCAGTGGGGCCACAATGCAGTACAATAAGGTGATGCACATCTTTCAAGTGCATTTTGCATACATTCTTGTAGGCATCTGCAATATGTTCATTTTTTTTTCTTCTTGTTGTGTTTCTTCTTAGCACATAGTAAGCAGCTGTACTTCACTGGCAGCAGAGGTGGCACAAGCTCTGCTGAATCCCTGGGTCCTCCTGGGGGATGTGCCTGTTGGATGGAAAATCTTCTGTGACTGCCCATGGGTACCAGCACAGCCAGCTGTGGGTCATTCAGCATCTGCCACAGCGGGAATGCAACTGCTATGTCTTTCCCTGCCCCTTTGCCTTTCTTTTCCCCCTTCTTCTCTCTCCTCTAGTCCCCTCCTCCAATCTATGAATAATATTTGGTAAATTCTGACTGTATTTGAAAATAGTTTGGAGATGATGGAACTTGCTTTTTTCTGCAAATGTTTGGCTGAAATGCTAAAATTCACTCGGAGTCACGTTATCTGGAATTTTCGAACTGGCTTTCTTGACATCAGTGTTTTACTCTTTTAAGATGGTGCCAGTCTGGAAAGATGAGATATGGACTATAGTCAAGGGCTGTTACAGCTATGTGAGCTAGCAGAGAGATCTCAAGGTCAGTGAAATGGATTTGAAAAGTCAAGAGTAAACTAACACCTCCTTTTGCAAAAAAGACATAAATGATGTTGTGAAAGGGCTACTCCCATGCAATAAGATGACTGAGAAGTACTGTCTCACTCCTCAAGAGACCAAATAAATATTTTAATTATTCTTAATGAAGTAACAGGACTCTTAGTCATGTTTACTAAATTCAAAGGTCATAATTAATTTCCAGCAATTAAATCTTATTGAGATCTTTTGAAAGCTTTAACTTCACTGAAAAAAGCACACTTAGTTGACGTAGGAAAGCAGAAAAGCTAGTCTGTAGCCCACTGAAAAATCCATGAATATATGCCTTATTTTGGTTGTAGATAAAGACTAATAGTTTAAGAAAAACTCCTGATTTTTTTAAATAAGCACATACATCTATATCTGTATATATTTTTTTATATTTTTTTGCCATGCCCTATCCATATTCCACATGAAAAAAAAAAAAGTATTAAAAAGTAGGAATAGTGATTGTTTTCAAAGTACACAGGAAATAGCAAATCAAATCAATGGTCCTTGTCTTGGCAGACGATTGAAATCTCCAGGAACACAAAGAATCTCCTGACATCTCTTTGCATGAGAAATCTAGTATGTTATTTGTACTCCCGCAAAGGTGAACCATTATAACATATTCTTTAGCCAAATCTTACTCACTGATGTGTCTGGGGAGCCAGAGAAACCCATTTCTTCCTAGGTATAAAACATAATGTCATCCAGAGAAGACTGTCCACCTTCATTACAGAAAATGCTATCAAATACCAGCAACATCCTTCTATCAGTCTATTGTAATTCCAGTTAGCAAAAATATATTCACATTTATACAGGTAAACACATAAACAAAATCAGTTTCTGATCTCTTCTGTTATAAAAAAGGTTTATTGCTAGGAAAAGTATGGACTTAATATTTAATCTAGGGAGGGCAAGTTAAAAAATTTAAACACATGGCTGTAAACATTGGACCATATACACCTTCATCAACATCACTAGAGAGATCTCTGAACAAGAGAACAGAGCACATCAGTTGTTTTGCTCTTGTCTGGCGCTGAACCTTATTTAGAAATTTCTTCTGTGATAAGGATTAAAAAAAAATTGTTCATCTTTCTAAGGCCATTTCAATTAAATGCATGGAGACTAAGTGTTCCTTGGCTAAGCTTGTATGTCTTGGCTCTGTCCAGGACAGGGTTAATTTTGCAGTAGCTGGCAGAGGGCATGGCCTGGAGGTTATTCTATACCACCTCATGTTCTTGCTGGGGGCAAGGGAAAGGGACAGTCTTCCAGAGAGACAAGGTTCTGTCTGGTTGGGAACACATGGTAAAGGCAGACATCTGGTGTTGTCTGTTGTTGGGGTTTTTTGTTTTCTCTCTGAAGAGTTTCTTTTCTTATACTTTTTATAATAAATATTGTTGATGTTGCTGCTTGTTTCAGCTCATTGCTGTTTCCAGTTTCTTGTGTCAGACTGTGTTCTTTGCCTTTGCCTCCTGTTGGAGGGGCGAGGGGGAGCAGCATATGGTTTTATTGGGAGCAGTAGGAGGGAGAATTCCATTTCTAAACCACATAGTTATTTATCTGTTTTTTAAAAAGAAATTCTGTCTTTAGCCAAACCTCAAGCCAAGTAACAATACTAGAACCCATTTTTGTCTTAAATCCTTGTGTTCCCAAATTAAAACAAATAAAATATAAGTCCCAATTACAGCAGATTTAAAATAGATTTTAGTATCCATCTCGTCAAATTTCTGGATGACATATTCTTTAGTTCCATAAGGAAAGAAAAGAAATTACTTTTAGGATTCCTTGAACTCAATATGGAGATAATAATATCATGCACACCTGATAGTGATAATTGCAATGACAGAGTCCAAAGAAAATATTCTGTAATTATCACCAAAACCACTTAGACCTTTGGATACATGTTCCTGAAACTCCACTCCTCCTGTTCGATGACATCCAGGGTGAACTGCACAGTGCTATCAGAATATTATTTCCCCATTATAACCTGAGTGGTTTAATAGTCACGCTTTAGAATTTTCTTCAAATGAGATCTAAAAGCAGTCCAAAAAATGGAGAAGATGTAAACATCAAGATCTATATGACAGAGGTATGTACGGGAGTTTTTTTCCCCCTAATTACAACTTTGCTAGCATAGCAAGATATGTTTTCTAACCCTAGGAAACATGTGTAAGTCCCCAAGATCTTTGAAAAAAATAATTAATGAATAATGGGGCAGGGGGTTAAGTGTTCCTATCAGTTTTTTCAGTTGTTGTTTCCATTCTGGTTCTGTTTCACAACCTTTGCCTCCACTGACTTCTGAATGAGGTTTATCAGAGAGACAATTTGATTATAATTGTATCAGAGAAAATCAATAAATAATATTGAGAAGTGTCACTTTCTAGAAAGGAATACTAATACTTCTTTGGGGTCTGTTACATAATAGTCTTCAGTACTATAAATTCATTATTTATAAGCCAATGCAGTTTTTGCTCCCAAGGACAAGCTTTCAGATTTTTTTTTAAACAGTATTATCAAGGGAAGCCTGGGTTACAAACATCAAGAAGTATGGTTGCAATAATTAAAATATTAGAAAATTCAACTAGACTGGAAACACAGAGAGAATTCCTTATGCTTTGGAATACCGTTCTGATTTTAAAATCTCCCTTGGCTGTTAATACCCACAAGCCCATAAGTTTATAAGATAGGCTAATTCCGTGTGATGACAGCAAGCAGTTCCACACTGACAGAGGCTGACATAGAGTACAAGTACCACAGAAGCCACATGGAGTTTCTGTCAGTAACAAAATACATGTTTTCAGTTGAAGTCAGTACCTGCTAGTATGCCAGAGTGCCGGGAGCCAGCTCTGAGCACATTTGCTGCAGATTTTTAAGACTGTCACATCACTAAATCAAAGTTGCTCAGTGGTTGCAAAATGTTAGCTCATTAAGCTGAAGGAATCACTGAGTAGCCTCAGAAAAGAAAACAAGTTCAGAGAGAAGTACATGAATAAGACAGTATCTGCTGACTTTCTTCTATGGAGCCTGGTACTTCAGCAGTTGTTCAATTTTCTCAGCCTTGGACAAGGTTTTCAGGCTTAGAATACTCAAGAAAGCCTGGGATGCTGTTTTCTTAGCTACCGCTGATTCTCCAAAAAGCAATGGCTTGCAATATTGACAACGAGGTAAGATTTTTTCCCAAGAACCAAAAAGTAAAAACTGTTACTAAATTTGCTCCAGGAAAAAATATCCGCATAAATAATAAGAATTGAGTTGTCAATCAGTGTGCCTAGGGAAGATTTTTGATGTACTATGACCAAAAGAAAAGTGATTTCAGGTGCAATATCTAAAACTGCCATATTGGTATATTCCTTTGGGAATTTCTGATTAGCATCACTTCCTGATTTATCATCCAGTGAAAATGATTATTTTTGAAAACCCTCGAAACACAGTCCTGATACTTACAGAGATGTGGAAGCCCAGGAAGGTAGGGAACACAGGCAGTGAGGAGCAAGGAATAAATGGGTCAGTGGAAGTGAAGAACATGTACCTGCTTGCTGCTGCTCTTTCCTTTTCTTAAACAACAGAAAAGGAAAGCTGTTTATCTACTAATACCAAAAAATATACTATAACATCAAATTATTTTATTGAGTGTACAAGTAGTCAACATTAAGAAGATTTATGGTTTTAGAAACTGTTTTATTGTGTCTGAGGAAATTTCTTTCTTCTAGATAAAGCTGCACTTCAGCTACACAAGGAGTGTATATAGGAACTGCTTTATAGGAACCATTTGGCACATGCTCTGCTTTTAGATTTGTGCAAGCAAAATCACATTTGATGGCACTACAGCTATAATTTAAATCAGCTCTTGGCCTAACTGTGTTCTGAAAACAGCTGCAGCATACCATGGCAATGGGAAAACACCACCTGACATTTCCAATGCTAGGATATAAATCTAGGGTATCACATTAATAGCAATCAGCTTCTCTGGACTGAGCTGAAGAGAGTGGAATGGCTGGGCTGGTAGAACTTTGTGAAAGCCTGAGGTGAAGGCGGCAGTGGGGAGTGCTAGGAAAGAAGGCAGAGGGAGGATTCATTTTTGAGGGCCTGTTTAGAGATTGTGAATGTAGTTGAAGAGTTAATTTTGTTTCAATGTGACTTATTTCCATTGCATCCAGAAGGAACTGTGTGGTTTTGGCTCATGTATAATTGGCTTTATAACGAGTGGTTTTGGAATACGATGTTAATTGACCACATCTAATCACAACACTTTTAAAAGAAAGCACTCTGATTAGGCAAGGTCTTATCATTAAAGTTTTCTTTACAAATGTCTCCATGAAGATCAGATATAATTTTTTCAGTTAGACAAGTCTCAGTCTAAATAAACCTGCAAAGAATATGACCCAGGGAGCAGGCTCTCTTCAGCTTTACCAGACAGATTCGAAGTAGGATTTGCAGGAAGACTGCAGGAAGGTTTGCAGGAAGATGGTTCCATCTACAGAAAGAGGCTACTGTGATCATAGCTCCACTGTAGCTCAGTGTGTGGGTTGTAAAGCCAGGTGATTTCAGCCAGGCTCTCTAACCCACATGAGCTAGCCAGAGAACACTCCCCAGAGATTTTATGCTTCAGTGCATGTCACGAGACAGGACATCAGCCCGTTTTCACAGATCAAATCTGGGCATGTCCATAGCCTCAGGAACAGAACAAGGTCTTGGCTTTTCCCAGAACCAAACTATAATCCAAGCCCCACAAAAAGAGTGTGAAAAAAGAACAAATCCAAGTTTTTTAAGGTATCCATGAACTGACTTTTCACTTCCCTCCTTTCAACCCATTTCATTCCTTAACATCTGGGATACTTGAGAAATAGCCAGTCACGCTGGATTTATAAACAGACAGACCAATCACACTGTCACAGGAGCAGACCACAGGCGGAATAACTATACTGGGGGAAACAAAATAGTTTAAGACACTGATACTTGCTAGCCCAGTAATGCAGCATGTCATCATCTCAGCTGAGATTGTGTGTGTCAATCTGTGGAGTTCAATTCCTAGTTAAACAAGTGATAAGTCCTTTCTGAATGTCTCAGTCATCTGCAGAACCTCTTTACGTCTGATTTGCCAGCTGTCTAAATCTTTGTCTGTGCTTGTAGATTGCTGTCTGTCCAAATAAGCCCTGACAACTCACTCTGCTAAGCTCCTCCCCTGTGAAAATGCAGACACCCTTAAATGAAAGTAAAATGTACATTTCTCACAGGACACATATCCCTCTGAGCTTCTCTTGAGCACATGGAGATTCTCCGAAACGTTTCTCCTGTGAAAGGTGATATACCACCATGTTGTCTGAAGCTGTGTGGGGAGTGTGCTTGGCTGAATTTAAACTAGAAGAACTTGGGAGAGGGTGTTTGGTTCTCATGCTGACAAATTCATCTCGGACTCTGTGGAAATAAACTCTACCTGAGATAACAGGTCTGAAGTGCTTGTTGTAGAGTTCTGGCCGAAGCATCTTCACCAAAGAAAATATTTCAAATTCTTTTTACAATCAATTCTGAAACGTTTTTTTCAATTGTAGTTTTTAAGGGTGAAAACAGTAAGAAAAAAAATCATTATAATATTTCCAGTTATGAAGTCCTTCTGCAGAGAAACAATTGGTTCTGCCCTCCTGACAGAAAGCCCTGTGCCAGGGCTATGTCATATCCTAAACTACTATCCAGTTTTGATTTAGAGTAGAGATCAAGTCAATCATTATAGTGTATCCAGCACATGTCAATGACAACTGTTGAACTGATGACTCAGCAGACTCATTATTTTCAGATCTACTGTGAGGTGAACCTGGAAACATCACCCTTCTAGTAGTGATGCTATATTTTATATATTTCTTCTACACAAAATGTAAGCATACTTTCCCAAGGCAGTCAAAAATTGATTATATTTATTTTGGAAATATCCAGATCACCTATATATTTGCATTCGAGCAAATTAGTTTAGTAGCAGAAGTATTTGCTGAAATAAATGAATTTAGTGTGGCAAATTTGCAGAGTGATCATTTAAAATTATGAATGTCAACACGAGGAAACAGAATCTAACAGCAATGCTTACTCAGTCATGATAAGAATACTTGTACACGTAGTCAAAAAGCCTAGGACACAAATATTCTCAGTGAATGTCTTGGCAGTTTGCTACTAATCAATAACTTTCTGCAATACTCGAATTTTAAACTCAGAAAATCACAGAGCACGAGCAGCTTTGAACACAAAAAAGCCGATGCAGAGAGACTAGAGAAGCACTCACCCATCTTCTCAGAAATAATGCTTTTTATGCATTCTTTTCCATCACTCTTTCGACAATCTATTCTGGATACACAAATTAACACTGCTTTTGTTTCACCCTGATGAATTCCACTGCTTAAATACTGGATTCTAGATCACCTGCTTAGCACACTGTGGTTTTGTGCTCACCAGGAAGAGCAGCTGAGAGACTGTCTCCAGTTCATAATGGCCAGGCATCTTGGCAATTGGATGAAACACTGCAAGACCCATGAAAGTGGCCCAATGTTATTGGCTGGTGATAACTTTCTTTTCAGAGATTGATTCTTTTTCATTATACTCCTGGCTGAGTGCAGGTGTACAGAATAACAGCCCGTGGCAACAAAGAAGATGAAAGTCAATTACAGCTGGAGATGAGAAAGAAAATTCATTTTTAGTTCGTGTTAGCTGTTGCTCCTGCGAACACAACAACATGCTTTTATCGCGCAAGAGCAAAGAAAGTCAAGGTGTAATCTTTGCTCTTTAACCCTCTTTCTGCTCTTTGCCATCTAGGAAGTATAACATTTTTTAATATATCTGTATGTCTTTGGTGCATGTCAAGTTGTCTGCCTGAAAAGCAACTCAAAAACATTATTTTGTACCACAGAGTACAGATAATTTTGGCAGAGTGGATTTTCAGTAGGCCTGGATACAGATTTGAATTCTATTTAAACATATTGACCTTCCTGGTCACAGATTTTTATAAACTTTATCCATGTGAGAGGAAAGGAAAAAAACCCAAAGACACTGGAAATTTAAAGGTTTCCTAGAATCTCCCTTTCTTTCTTCAAGTTTTTAAAATTAAAAACAAAAAAAAAAGAGGGAAAATCTCCCTACCCACAGGATTCTGATAATGTTCCTAAAATTTCCCCCTTTTTTATCATGTCAATAGGCAGTAAAAGCAATCTTTTAGAAAGCTGAAATAGCATTCTATTTTCAGTCTTGAATGGAATGATGAGATGCCTCCTTCCTTATGGAAGTTATCACAGCAAAATGTTTTAAATTCCGTCTTATAACAGTGTACCTGTGTAGTAATACACCAATGTGACATATAGTGCATGYTAATAGTAGAATAAATCACATTATTTTTATTACAGACTGAGCTATTAATCTCCTACCCACATGCTTTCCTATTCCATCAGGCAGCTCAATAAGCAAATGTAGCAAAGGTTCATGGTTTCTCCCCAAGACAAAATAATTTGCTTTAATTACTAGTTTTATTATTTTTTTGCACATTACTTTTCCACATATTTAAGTAGTAAGAACTCTTGTCCAAACTTTACTATTTCTCACAGAAAGTATTAGTGCTATATATAAATTTGGAATAAAATATTTTGTGAGAYGTTCTGAGTAAGGGCCTCTTTCCATGTATTTTATTAAGAAATTCAGAAGAAGAAATTAGCACAAAGAAGTTAGGTTTTTAATTACAAATAGCAGTGCAAAAATCATGAGAATTATTAGAAATGTCAATGTTTCTCTGACTTTCTTGGCTGGTCAGAGCTCCATCTGCCTGCTCTAGAATGCTTCCAGTGATGGACCATCCACAGCTTCTCTGTGCAGCCTGTTTCAGTACCTCACCACACTCATGGTAAAAAATTTCTTCCTAATACCTAATCTAAAGATGCTCACTTTCAGTTTGAAGCCATTACCCCTTTTCCTATCACTTGTAAAAAGTCTCTCTCCAGCTCTCTTGCAGGTCYCCTTTAGTCCATTAAATGTATTTTCTTTTTTCTCACTATAGTGCCTTTTAGACATTTTTGACTGTGCAACCAGGCTGAATAATGACATACAGCTACCTAAACACACGGAGAGTGCTATGCTTCATTTCGAGTCTCAATTTGCACCTGAATCATATCATTATATTGAGTAATATCACACAGTGGATGAAATTTTCCATGTTTAGTATTATGAATTCAGTTTAGAAATAAAAGGTAAGCAAGGAGAGTTAAATAGGAGATTGGAAACTGAAAAAAACAATTATGAAACTCACTTTTAAAAGCCCCCCCAAACCAGACTACCTTCATTTATTAAATGCCCAACATACTATTGTAGTTAAAGTTGACACAAGATTATAGTGCCATGGTTTAGAAATGGTGCTCTTCAATTTAGTACTCCTGTGAGAGGCAAACCCCTGTGAGACCAGTAGGGCCCTCTACAAGGCAGTTAATGTGCTTAAATTATCCTAAATATTAACTGATTACTTCAAAGACAACATTAAAGTTTTACTGAAGAAGATCTGCAGATGACATAAGGCTTGACAGACTGGTAAGCACTGAAGAGATAGGAGAGACACAGATCAGAGAGTCTTTGGCACCAATAATTCAGTTTAACCAAACCAAAAAATGTCACCAATACACACATACTAGGTAGATGACTGTTCTGGAAAACAGTGATAAAGAATTTGGGAGCCACAAGAAACAATGAGCAGAAAGCAATGATTGTACAGCCAGCAATATCTTACTTGGATCATAAATATCTTTTACAAATAGAGAAGTGATATTACTCCTTCAGATATCACTCATGACGGCTTCTGTTCTCCCAGTACTCACTAGAACTCCTTTCCACCTGAGCCTGAACACACAAACCCCTCTGAGAAGTTACTTCTCGCTAGTTACATCCTCCACAGCGTCTTGCATCATGACAAATTTAAGATGTAAGTAATAAAAAATGCCAGTTACTTTGACCTATCACAAATATTTTCCTAATGATAAGACTGCTTCTCCTTTGCCAAGAAAAACCTGCCCTTTGTACTCAGAATATTTAAGAGAAACGACACTGAAATAAGGTCAACCTAGGCTTGGGGTCAAGAGTAAGGAAAAAATGGTCTCTGACTAGATTGACTTTTAACRTTTGACTCCTTTCTCTGGAATATCGGGATTAAATCACAGGTTCTAAACACATCAGTTGTCTTGGTTTAAGACAATTTAAAGGGGAACGCTCTAAAATGGATTCTCCCCCTTTGTTTTAACCAATCCATTTCCACTAATAAGGAGAAACAAAATAAGAGGAGATATAAGTGAAAAAAATAACAGTCTACTAACAAGAAAAACTTCAACAGATAAAAAATAACATTAAATAAACTCTAGATAAAAAATTGCTAAATCTTACAAACTGAGAAACTTAAAATGGCAGAATACACCTCCCTTCCAAGATGGTGGCTCCCTCAGCTGACTTCATCACTCGAAAGACAAAGGGAAAATGGTGACCGCTCCCCGCCCCAAAATGGCAAATTTGCTGAATAAAGCCAACCACTTCCCGAATTTAAGCAACACACAAAACCTACATATAGGAATCTCTGTGAAAATTTAATATGTGCTGCTATTGTTAATATTAAATCTCAAGATTCCTCTCCAGCCCTCACTGATTGAGCTCCATGTCCAGCCAAGTTCTGAGACTGCAAATAGGGATAATTTCCTCTCCTGCAACAGAAATGATCAGGTACCACCCAAGTGAACTGTTACTCATTTATGCAAAGAGAGTTTGAGAATCCTTATATTACTGGAGCTACTGGACACTCTCCTGCCTGGAACTCCAGCTCTGCACCAGGGGCTGCCAGAACAGCAAATTTTTAAGTTATGCAGGGCAAGTGTGATGCTGAATGGCTCTCTATGGCTCATCCTGTCCAACGCAGTAAGATTCCCTCACTTTTGATGGGAAGAGATATGCCATACATATGCAGGAAAGGTCTCCAGAGCTGCTCATAGCTTTGGTACCTTGTTGGTTATAATTCAGRGAACTCATCAATAAGGAATAAAGTGAAATTGAACTTAAGCAACTCATTACCTAGTGAGACACTATCATAAATATAGTAGGCAAAAAGTGAGAGATGAAAATGTAAGGCCCTAAAAAATTTCACTCAATGAAACTTTTAAAAGGGCTTACAACTGTTCATGTACTCTGAGTCAGATGCATGAGGGAAATACCAACAAGATAGTCTCACAGGTCAAAGCAACAAAAAAGACTTGACTAGCAACATTAGATAATCACAGAACTTTGGCAAAAGGGTTAGAGCAGCATTTAGTCAACATGAAACACTTCCCAAAGAATTAACATAAGCCATTCAACTCCACAATCTCTAAGCCCCTTCTATTTTAAATGACTCTAAAATGCCAAGAAGAGGAATTAGAAGAGAAAGAGAAAAAGACAGAAAAGATATAGAAAAGGACATATAGCAACTCCTGGCTTCCAGCAGTGTTCAGCTGATAGAAATTCCAAGAGGACTAGGGTCAAGATATGTGCTTGCCTCATGTTCAGCCCTAAATACCCCTTGGCCATCATGGGCCCTTCCCCAGGTGGRACTTCTGGTCATTTGGCCACTCAGGAGCTGGGTTAGGGGCTCCAGGGGTGGATGTGGAGCATTGCCTCTGCTGTGCCAGGGATTGGCAGCCACTGCCAGGCTGGGATACAGGGTCTGGGGCTGGGGTGCACAGGGCAGGGCACTTCCTCACATGGGCAAGGCCTGAGCTGTCCCTTCCCTTACACATATGCGTCTTATAATGTCTTGAGACATCAGTCTTTCCATTCTCTCAAAAAAGAGAATTTAAACACCTTCTATAAGGKCTCCTGGTACAGGTCATATTTGTATGTACCTGTATGTGTGCACATGAGATACCCCAATACTGATCCAGAGGTTTTGTGGGAGATAATCCAAATGAAGAAAAGTACATGGAAGGAGAGACTAAACCAAAAAAGAAACATTCACGGAAATTTAGTAAGGGTGACCCATTTCTCTGAGGAAAAACCTGACAAACTCAAAACCAGATCACACTACAATAAAATCTGATGACAAGAAACCTTCTGCTGACTGGATGGACACTTACACTGAGAAGCCTTTTGAAATGAAGGAATTCTCTGTAGAATAGGTATGCTCCTATATTGAGTAATTCTTGGGAAAAAAAAATAACAGTATCAAAAGATGAAATCCAAAATTACAGACATATCACAGAAAGAGAACAACGTGTCTCTGCAGAGCCATCCCCTGAGAAATACTCCTTATTTGATTGTTTTCCATGTCCTGAGCTTTAGTGAACACTAAAAATTTACCTTTTCCTTGAGAAAGTGAAAGTCCTCGTTACAAAACACAGACGACATTTTTCTGCACTACATCCTCAGACCTGGCAGGTGCATCCCATAGGGAGGTGCTAGGATGGGCAGGAGGCTGTTTGCTCCTACAGACTCCCAATAACAACCACATCCCCTTGACTCCAGAAATCCATTCCAATGCAAGGTGTTTCTGAAGGGCATTCCTTCATGGAAAGCAATACAGCCACATGGAAACCCTCCCTCCTCTGCTGTCGAGGGGAATGTGGTACCTCCACAGGGGTCAGCTGGTTCAATCCTCCCCTACTTCAGGGTACCTACTTTCTTCTAGAAAATTTGTGTACCGACTCACAGCAGTGACACCAAAGGGTTGCTTAAGAAAATCCTCAAACTGCAAAATAAATTAATTGACTAGACTGAGATGATACTTGGTCCCCCTTGTTTGGTATGTGTCATGGTATGTTTTCAACTCCTTTGCTCAGCTGAAATTTTGACCTGGGAGCTATGTCTGCCTTCTCTTGTTTGCATCTGATAACTCTTATGAAAACAGGTTAATAATTCACAGAAAAAGTTGGATCATCCTTTCCTTTGAATAAGTACAAGTAATTTTTAACAAGCCTTTGACAGCTCTGAGAAATGCTTATCTTCCCTAATAATTTTAAAGACTTTATAGATTTCTTAACAGTATTCCTCTAAAGGAACTCAGTCCAAGACTCTTTCCCTTGGTGCTTTCTCCTATAAGTGGGATAGTATTTTCAAAGCTGTAAAACAGAGTTCCAAGGGAAAGGCTTTTTTATGGCTCCTTTGATAACTGCATATTTCATGCTAATAGGAAGTGTTTTATTCAAGGAAAGGAGGAGTAAAAGCTCTCAAGAAAGTACAGAGAACATGGAATACCTTACCTTCCTCCAGCTTATTTGGCAATTTGGATGCTGCAGTCACTGTCATGATTTCCATGTTCGTAAGCAAGTAAGTTTATGGGGAAATCAGGAAAGAGGTACAGATCCCCTCTCTGTATTCTCCCTAGTTCTGCAACATGAGGGTAGCCAACACTGTGGCTCATTACATACAATATTTTTGAATATTTTTGCATTATTACCTCAGTAGTGGCATGTGTATAATGTGAAAATGATTACTAAATGGAAATGTATCTTTTTACAAAGGAGGACCCCACATGCTTTTGTAAAAATATTTTTTGAACTATTTCGTACAGTCTTAACATGCACAGAGCTGTATTAGTTCTCTCTCCTGACATTTCATACTGAATCCATATGCTAATTACACAGGATGTACCCTAGAAAGCCTGGGAATTACGTGAAAAAACTCTTGACACTTGGTAAACTTGGTCCTTGTGCAATAGTTACCAAGGGTCTAGGCATTTTCCTATCAGTTGTGGTAGAATATAACACCACAAGACCAWTGGATTTAGACGGAAAAAGGTCTTTGGTAAGTGTGTTACCTTTTTACAGATCAATTTTTTGTTCGTTTACCATAGCAGTTACTCAAAACTTTGTTCATAATATGGAGTGAATTTACTCCAACAAACAAAATAGGTAAAATATATCTATTGTAAATTCATGGCCTTTGTGGGAAATAGATCCATCTGAAGTGGAAAGATATAAATTCAAAGAAGTAAATTAAGTTTTTAGAAAGACATTTGAAAATTTCCTCATCCCATCCAATTTTTAAAACTTGCCATTGTCAAACTGCAGTCTGAAATGATTCCTTGCCTGTTAGGCAGTTCTCAAATCATATTGATATTATCATTGCACTCTGTTGGAAACAGACAGATAGTAGTGTCTGGGTTTTCCTTTTACTAACCTCATCCTAAAAGACAAGTTCCTCTTCTAGTGAATAATTAGACACATTTTCAATTTCCAAGGAGCTCTACATGCTATTTTCCTACTTCTTGAAATGAAAGTTACAATCTAAGCAGCTAAGCAATTTGAGAGACAGACTCTTCCTCGGACATAAATTCTAAAACATTCTGCAGCAAGAACCTGCTAATCTGCTTGCAAGATCACATTAGTTTCTTACTGTTACTTTCAATAAGTGAAAGTCACAGTGTAGACCCCATAAAAATCAGATTTATACAAGTTTAATAAGCCCCATTGCAAGTAATTGCTCAGATTTTCATGGTCCAGTTATCTTGGAAAGCCTGTAGGGAAGGAAACAAAAACCACCTCTAGCCCCATGTTCTTGCAGCAGCAGAAACAAAGGCAAAACAATAATTTCCTCTACCATGCTGTAGAGTGAAGTCAACATTTTGCTCAGCAGCATCTTGTGACATTTTACATGGTGGTAAATGCTTCTTTTTTGCATAGAAGCTTGGTGTTCTGTTAAGAGATAAGCTTTTAATTACCATGGACTTCCTGAGAAGCTGCTGAAGACTATCTCACAGCTATCTTGCCGACAGGGCCATCAGTTGTGGCGTTGACAGCAAGTGGCCCCATAGCTCAGAGCCACAAAGTGTTTTGGATTTCCCCAGTATGCATTCAACCTATGTTTAAACCTATCATGCCATTCCTGAATGAGACCATACAGCTTATGTCAGAAATCAGTAAAGCTGTACAGCTAAAGTCAGCATGGGGAGAACACGCAAGAGGAAATGACAGAATTAAGCAGTGCTGTTGTTTCATACCATCAGTTTTTTCCCTCACTGTTAGTTTAGTTAGTGAATGGAAAATGGGAATGCTGAAGTTATGAGCAGGTGTCAAGGAGTTCTAGTAGCCCCAGCTAGTATCTGTTACTTAAAACAAAGTGTAAAGACCATGGTTAGAAGATTAAAAACCTTGATGTTTCTTGGGAAGTTGTAAACATTGAGAAGCCTTGAGATTAGAAATCAATTACTAGTGTGGTACAATTCTAAACCTGTGACAAAACAGATACCAGATACCTAAACAGCAAACAGCTCCACTGAACTATTCAGAGCTAAGTTTGCAGTTCTCTTCGTTATGTTTCTAGTTCTTTTGATCGCTGAGTGTTTGTTGAGGAATTATCCTGCAGCAGCTGAGCATCTCAGATTTATATATACGACTTGAAATACTTTGTCAATATTTTAATATCTTAATATTTGTACCTGCTTCATTGATATAAAACTATGGGAAATTACATTAAATATAATTAGGTATCATGATAATTCTTACCTAATATGCAGTATAAGCTGGTTTTCTTCTCAAAGCCTACACAGTTTCTTAGTTTCCCTTTGTTGGCAAATAATTGCTATTTGCAACTTCTGGTTTTATTTTGGATTAAAATTTCTCTAGGGACCAGACTTCATTGTCTTTGTTAGTTTTTACTCTAACACAACCAACAGAACAAAATAAAAAGCTATGTAAATGTAAAGAGTGAAGGTTTGCGCTTACTTTTTGTTTCTTCTGAAAGAAATTCTCAATTTTGTAAATACCCAGCTCTGGTACTCGCAGACTCAGAAGCATGTTAATTTCCAGGTGCAGACAGGCCCTACTCCACAAAGCAGCCTGTAGGTCCCCACTGTGCCACACAAAAGTGTCTGCTTCCAACACAGATTTGTAATTATTGTTCTCATGGATGCCATACAGGGAGATATGTGCCTTGTTGCCAGTGTGCTTTTCTAGTGGAGACAGCCTCAGGAGAGGATGAGGGTATCAATGCTTTAGTTTTGTTTGGTGCATAGAAACCCTGGATGTATAGGTGTCCCAGCAAGACCAAAGTATGCGCAACCCATTATTTTATATTTTTTGATTAATTTCATATTGTTTGCTCCAATTATCCTACCTATTTCCATGACTAGTGCGCAGAAAACTTTTTGTATCTGGTTTTACTCATAATGTTCTAATGCTTCTACGGCCTTATTCAGTTTTCTCCTTATATAATCCTCATAAGGCCTGACTGTTGTTCCCCCATTAGAAAAATTGGTATTATCATAGAAATTAGTGCATGACTCACCATGAACGAAGACAGTCTATTGACTGCATACGGCATTCTTAGGTCAGGTTCAGATCTCTTCTCACTCCTTTGACTTTAGAGAATGTGATTGTCACGACAYAAATTGACTTTATAGCAATGATCTGAAAAAAAGTCAGAGAAAAGAAGTAGTATTTTCAATGTTATACAGGAAATATTCATAGAGTAGTGCTGAGGTCTCCCAAGTCCCAGCCAATGCCTTAATCTCCTGTTCATTTCTCATCACTAGAGGGTGGCTTAGAAAAGAACACAGCTAAGAAAATGCTGAAGTCTTTTGAAATGGAAACAATTGGATTCAGAGTTAAGAAGTATAACCTCACATTCCGTCTTATGCAAAAATCCATACCAAAAACATTCTTCTTTTTGAAGATAACATGGTGATTGAATACAAAACCTTTGGTGTTTTTGTCTCCTGAGATATTTACAAGTTATGACTGTTGCATACGTGAAGATTGCAAATGATGCCCACTCAGTCTCCAGGCAACTGCCATACATGATACATTTGCAGTGATTTTTTTAACAGCTTTGTCACATTCCAATGAATGTATTGTAATTACTGCCATCAGTACCACAACTGCACTGAAAATGAAGCCAAATGTAATTTTGATGGGAACTATTTCTCTGAAGGTGGGAAGAATTTAATGAATTTAGCGTTTTATCCCTTAAGATAATATTTAATCACTGGGGTAAATAAGAGAAAACTATTGAAAAATGAAGCTTGAAATAGTCTAGAGTGTTTGGGAATGAAATCAAGAGACTGATGCTGGAGAAACATGCTTTTAAAAATATGGATCTTTATTTAATTTTTCATACATCTTTAAAAGCAAATAATATTACCATGAATTTCTGGAAAGTAATGAAAAATAATTCAGGCTTACTAACAGGTGTTTATTTGATTTTCCAATGAGTTAAATATTCAGTTTTTAGTAACACACAAATGCTCAGCATTTAGAGATTCAGAAAGTGGTTTAAAGCACATTATTTAGGACCTCAAAAGCTTGGTCAGGAAATCTTTGTATTACAAAATGAAACATAAATAGGCCCTGATAATAATTAAAAACTTGACAATAGATTATTAGAGCACATGGCATATTCAGTAGTGTCATTTTAATTTATCCTTCATTTTGCTAAAACACAACATGGTAAAAAGAAAGCATTTTTTTATCATACTGTCATTAAGCAAACACTAAGCTGTCTTTTCAGCCAATAATTTAATGTTGTTGCATTTCTACTAGTTTTAGGAAAAAAAGTTTTAAGAAACACTTCCTTTATTTAAAAGAGAGATTATTTTTTGACTTGTGATAAGTGTCTGTGAAGAATGTGGAAGCACATGATATATGTGTGAATTTCAATGGTTTTTTAAAGTGATAATTCATTGTTGTTATCATGCTGGAATCATATCCCTTACCAATATTTCTCTGTGTGTCCCCTGACTCAAGTTTAACAAACAATCACTATCACTGGCTTCCGAAAATACAGGATACAAAAATATATTATATGAAAATGCATACCCGAGTCAATAATTATGTAGCATGTGTCCAACCATTTTTCCACTTCCTGTACTGCAAGAAAAGCCTGAAGGCAGTATTTGATTTTTTGTAAATTAATTTGATTTCATAACACATTCCTGTAATTTTTCATAGCCTGTATGTCACAACCATTCTCCTATAAAAACAATATAAACTGGATTCCAAGTACATCTAAGCCTCGAACTTCAATTGTATTTTTCTTGATTTCCAAACATAAATTTATTTCACAGTACATTACTTTCTATTACACACTTTTGTACTTTATCATTAATACCCCTTCATTATTTCAATAAACAAAACTAAATGTAGTGCTGGCTGTTTGGCTCCATACTTCAGTAATCTCACCATGTGTCAGACAGCTGAAGAGCAATCAAATAAATGACTGCAACACACCATTGTTTTAATTTAAAAAGTAAATTTGAGGGTTTTTTTCTTGAACAATAATGTATTTATGTCTATAAATTGATTCATGAATTGCCATCTTTATCATGCAATACTCAAATCTACAGCTTATTAAGTAATGTGTTTCTCGTACAGATTAGCTACCTTATACATGCTAAACACATCACATTMCATATTTAAGAAGCTGCTGCCAGGAAATCTTTATCCTTAGCTCTTCTTGATTGTGATACACCTGTTAATGTAAGAGCAGGACTTTTCAAAGAGGTAACACTGCAAAATGCAGCTGAGCATCCTACATGGACATTGTGTTCTGAGAGGTGTGGGGCATATTACATTACACCAGTTAGTGAAGACATTTACATTTCCTTTACTTTTTTTTTTTACTGAGYGCATCATCTTTCAACACAATTTGAAATAATGAAAATTTGATTTACAGTGTATGAAAAATATATATGCATGCTCAGAGTCAACTTCTAATTAATTCCTTCACTTGATCTAACTAATGTCAGCTCATAAGTGTACCTTCTTGCCAATGTGAGCAGAAGATGTGAGAAAAGTGATCTGGCTACCAGGGCAGCTCATTTTAAAAGTCTGAGAAACCTTGCTCTGCCCTCGAGAAAGCAGACGACACCATGCTACCAAGCACATATAGGATCCCTTTTTGCTTTTCAAATGAATTCTGCTCTTCAGTGGGCTCCGTTCCAGCTCACCAATCTCTGCAGATGGCAACCTGAATGCCATTGCCTACCACTTAGAGAAGCAGAGGCAAACAATTATTTCCTTCTCAAACATGAGGAAGTCAATAAAGTCCTTAGAGAGACCACTCAAGGACAGTCAAGTGAGTGAATTATGTGGCACTGTTCAAGTCAGTACTTTATAATCAAAATTTCCAGGCCATTGTTCATTCTTCATAATTTTTAAAGAAAMCTTTTGTTATTGTACTTAAATTACTTTTCACAAGAGTAAGAAAGCTAAACTCCAAAAGCATTTTCAGAAGGCTGTTCTTTCAGAAAATGTGCATGAAATGAATAGAAACTATGKCTATAAAAAGAGTAAGTGGAGCCCTAACCCTGAAAATGAAGGCCTGTTCACAAGTAGGATACGCTTTCAGATTAACAGCCATGCTACAGAAGGAGAAAACATTATCTGGAGAAAGTCTGGGAGAACATTTTTTAAATTTATATAAGGATATATATATATATATATATATATAATCATTAAAAATGCACATTTTTTATAACGTATAGCATTTTTATGATGAAGTCTGCTGAGCAAGTCAGCAGATAAAAATAAAGCATGCATTCAGCAAACTCTCCTGCTTTAGTCTTTACTGTCATTCACATTAGTATTACATCAGGTTAGAATCTGCAGGTGAGGTGCTGTGCTTGTGCAACAAGAGGGTCTCCCAAATAACATTTTCACTGGCATAGAGGAATAAAATACGATGCAATTTTTAGCCACAGCACATATCTCACTATGCCACAAAGAGTGATCCCTGAACATGCTCTGGCAGCTATGCAGTTTGCCAAATGTACAACAGTTCATTCTTACAGAYTGTAAGGTTTTATCATCTTAGAAATTTACAGTGAAATTGAACTCAAACAACTGTAGTCTTATTTTAGACGCTGAATGGGCTTGGCAAGTCAGACAAAGTCTCAGGATGTTGAGCATTTTCTTCATTCACAAAATGTAATTCTTTGAGCAACTCCCTCTTGCAATGAGAAAAAAAGCTAGGGATGGGCAATTCCCAATACTTAAAGTCTAAGGGAATAATTGCTTCAAAATCTAGATTTTTTAGTGCTTGAAAGAGGAGTCTACATCCGAGCCATCACTGATTGCATAAGTCCTGCCTGTCACTGAAAAAATAATTGCTGAATTTCAGAGAAAGGGACAACTGCATTTTGCAAAATCAGCTGAAGACAAAGTTCAATATACAAGATTTTCAGGTCTGACTCTCAGAAAACCTCTTTGAAATCTTTCCCTATCTGCCCTTTGAGCCAAATGATTTTGATCAAAGTGCACAAAGAATAGTTAAGTAATTAGTGAATGCAGTTACTGCAGCATCAATGGGTCATACTGAATGGATGATAGGAGAAGAGATAAAGCAGAAAATCAGTCTATATGTCTAAGGTCCTTGCATTACCRTTGCACCTTGGATGTTTTATAATACAGCATGAAAAGGAAACAATACCCTCTAATGATAATTAATTGGCTGTTCAGTGTCTTCTCTCATTTTCTGGCTAAACTTTCAATGGATTGACTGGTTGAATCACAGAAATTGCTTCCTCTTCATTTCTTGCTGTTAAATTTCTTTAATGTATTTTGTCTTTGAAACTGTTTTATTGCATTTTGGTGGTGGGCTGTTTTCTGGTTTTGGTGGGGGTTTTTTGATGATGTTGCTGGGKTTTTTTTGTTTCTTTTGTTTTTGTTTTTTTTCCTAGGTGCAAACAACTAATAGCCAAACCAATGCTTTTCAGTGAAACTACATGAAAACAGAAAGTATAAATGCTATGCAATTTTATGCAAACAGCAAATTAAACAAACTTACCAGTGATTCTAACTGTATATCTTAGGACAAGTGCATTTAACACATGATTGTAGGTAACAAGCTCCTGGAATATTCCAATTAGTTTCTGAAATCGTAACTATTCTTAAGGGACTATGCAGCATTATTCTACCTGGGAAAAGAAGAATATAATAGTAATCTGGTAGAAAAAAAATATTCTCTTTCTTTCACTATCAAACAGTAAGAAGTAGTAAAATACACTGCTGATTTATTTTCACTTATTTTTGACACAGAGGCCCATAGCTGTACTAGTAGTAGGTTTGTTGCAGTGACTTGTAAACTTTTGAAATTTTTCTGTCTGTGCACAATTCATATAAAAAAAAAAATTCTTCACAGACAAACGGCTAGGTCTTGCAGCAGTGTTCCTTCACGTTTGTTTTAAAAGCTGATAATTCATAGTTATTCGAGTACTTCCTGACTATCTCGCTAAAAAATATTCTAGGTGACATTTTTCCTGAGCACATTTCTACCTGCCTTTGTAGAACACAGTACAGAGCTTCAGCAGTTGTGGTGGTCAGTGCTGTCAACATCTGTCCAACCCACACTACTGCTGGCGTCTCCCCAACCCACAACCCCAGTGGGACAGGGGAGAGAATAGGAAGAGCAAAAACCAAGAAAACTCGTAGGTCAAGGTGAAAGAGAGTTTAGTAAGTGAAGGAGATGGAATAAAGTGATGCAAAGGCAACCATTTACCACCTCCAACTGTTACCTTTTCCTGGTCTTAAAATTAAGAGCCAGACACAGTTAAGGGAAAAAGGGGTTTTTACCTCGGTATTTATTTAAGGATCCTTAAAGGTGCACCAATTCACCAAGGTGGAATGCGCCAAAACGCACACACACRAAGATGGCGTATACCATTTATGGACCTTGCAAATTAGCATATCTATCAAAGATTCCTCAATAGGAAGCTTAAATGAATAGCATGATATCTCCCCATCCCAAGGAATCCCCCCCTGGATGGGTCTATCTTAGCTTACAGGATGTGTTCTAGAGAGGACCCCTCTAGAGGGTTTCTCGGGATAGCGTCGGGCTTTCTAGCCTCTAACTGTGAGGCCTCCAGGATGTTTGATCTCCRGGCTTAATGGAATATTAGGACTATGCTAAATTATCAGGCTTAAGGAATTACAAGTATGCATGCTAAAAGCACTGAGGATACATAAAAGCTATATAAAAAGGTATATAAAAGGTATCTAAAAGGGTATATAAAATGTATATAAAAGAAAAGGCAAAAAATCATCATGGCATCAYCACAAGCAGAACAGCTCCCAAGCAGTTTCTAAGAACCAACAGCTCTGCACAGTTCTTTGCTGGTCATGATGTGATCTGGCATGGCGTCCCTTCAGACAATTCAGGATAGCTGTCCTGGCACTGTCCCAGCTCAATTTCTTGCGCAACCCAGCCTACAAGCCGGAGGGGACAGAGCAAGACTTAAAGAAATCTTTGACACTGTACAAGCTCTATTCAGTAGAAGTCAAAACACTGTTGTGTTACCAGCACTGCTTTACATAAATAAGCAACCTGATCTAGTGGAAGGTGTTCCTGCCCATGGCAGAAGGATTGGAACTGGGTTGTCTTCCAAACAAAACCAAGCCAACCCAAACAATTCTGTGATTCTATGAAACCCAAAACACTACACCATACCGGCTGTGATGAAGAAAGTTACTTCGCTCCAATCAGAACCAAGACAGCATTGCATCTGAAGACCTTGGCCTGTTKTATTTGTTTGCCCCAAATATACTACACCTACTCCATGTTCTATAAAGTGAGTGTAGTCTGAGACATAACACAAAAGGCTTTTTGTTTTGCTTTGTTTTCTCCCTGCAGACTCACTATAAACTTGAGAATAAAAATTGTATTTATACATCAACATAATATGAAAAAGGCTCTTAAAACTTACAAGCCAATTCTCAATTGCTGACTATAGGTTTTATGCTGCACTCCAAAGAACAATGACTATCCTRTTCCCACACGGTCCAGAAGAGGGAGGGTGAAAAAAAGAAAAGCATCTAAYCTACCAAACTTCCCAGAGCTCCTGAGCATTTGTTTCCAATAGTGAGAACATTAGTTTAAAACAAAGTTAGCAGCAACATTATATTTTTTGCAGAATATAGTGTGGCATACATAGAGAATATTAAAATACTTTCTGGCTTTGAACTAGGTAAAGCTGGTACACTTTATTTTTAATTAGATATACTATAGCATTCTGCTTTTGGTAGTGTTAAATAAATCTTTGACATAAMCTATTCCTGACTGTAAACTGAAAACAAACATGTTCTCTGCTAGGTACTAAAATAGCATGGATTTTTCATAATACTTTTCCAAGGACATACACAAGGTCCTTTACGGAAGGACAGAGAAGAGCAAATAATGTCAAACTTCAAATTCCCAAAGCATCAATATGCCCCCTGAGAGGGCAGTGGCTGCCTGAAGGGCCCCCTCCATGCCTGCCCAATGGGATGGGAGCTCCTGAGGTATGGGTCCTCAACCAGCATGAAGGAGGAAACATGCAGCCACTTCTGCCAAGTGTGGACCAGGAACAGTCTGACTGATCTACAGACCTGGTCAGAGCCCTCTCAATACTCACATTTTACATTTCATTTGTTAGATTAAATTGATAGTTTGGAAGACAGATGGTGTTTACCACTCTTTTTTTGTTTGTTTTTTTTTGTTTTCAGAAATACTTACAGCTTGTGCTCAAGCTGTACTTACCCACTTTGAAAGGTAGGTGCCAATTAAAGAGGAATGTCATGTTTAGTTTTCCTGGGTGATCCCTACAATTATATAGAAAAATTTAAATTAAACAGCTGGGCAAACACAGGCATGATTTTCCTACTTTTCTCAGTCAGCTTAAAGCCTACCAGCAGTAGTAGTATCCAGCGCTCCTATCACATCATGTCTGTAGTAAAAAGGAAGGAAAAGGATGAGAACAGACTAACGTGATATCTGAACTTGCTCTTCCTATTTTTCCTTATGATTCCTTTGAATAGATAGTTTTGTTCTGATTCTCTTGGAGATTTTAGCATTTCTGCACCTTTTTTGMAGCGAGAGTGAATTCTGCCCAACAGTAAAACAGACACAGAAAAGAAAAGGTTGAATTGCAAGGCACATAGATTTCATTTAGATTTTAATTTAGATAAGATACTGATTATTTTCTCAGACATGGTGCTTCATGATCCTCAATCTGGAGCAAATGCCAGAACAATTATGAAGATCCTAAACAAACAAATGCCACAAATTTCCAGAGAGATCTTACAAACCCCACAGTGCTGTTATTCTCCCTTTTGTGGAAATGTTATTAAAAACAACCCTGCTGACAAGGAAATGTGCTATGAATGAACAGGAGGATTGCTGCTTTGTCTAAGCAATAAGAGGTGCCCTCCAGGCACTCCTGATTACAGAGGGGAACCATATAGTTTCTCAGCAACAGCAAAGAACAAAGTTATAAGATAGTCATCACATAAAAATATGAGAAACTCATCATATATTGCACTTCCTCAATAGTTCAGAAAAATTTTGGTTTGGAGCATACTGTCAGTTAAACTATCAAGACAGTTTCTAGTCATTAATTCCCAAAGCTGTCAAAACTCYAACTTATCTGTCTTGTTGCAAGGGAGAACACTTTTGCACCACAAAGGACTTCAACAGTAAAGTTTCCCAAACTCTTGGGGCCTCTAGACGAGCTACTCCCCAATACACATAGCGGGTGGAGAAGGGTGTAGCCCTCTATGTCAATGACCAGCTGGAGAGCATGGAATTGCCTGGGGAAGGATGAGGAGCCAGCCAAGAGCTTGTGGGCCAAGATTAAGGGGAGGGCAGGGACAGGGGATATTTAGTGGGGGTCTGCTGTAGGCCACTTGATCAGGAGGATGGTGTCAATGAAGCTCTCTACAGGCAGGTAGGAGTGGCCTCACGCTCACAAGCTCTGGTCCTCAGGGGGATTTCAACCACCCTGACATCTGTTGGATGGACAATACAGCAGGGCACAAGCAGTCCTGGAGGCTCCTCAAATGGGTCAGTGACAACCTCCTTACACAAGTGACTGAGAAGCCAACAAGAAGAGATGCCATGCTGGAYCTTGTGCTCACCAATGAGGAAAAGCTTGTGGGGAATGTGATGCTCCAGGGCAGCCTTGGCTGCAGGGACCACAAGATGGCAATGTTTGAGTTCCTCAGGGCAGTAAGGAGGGCACACAGCAAGCTCACTGCCCCAGACTTCAGGAGAACAGGCTTTGGCCTCTTCAAGGACCTGCTCAATAAAGTCTCATGGGATAGACACCTGGAGGGCAGACAGGTCCAAAAATGCTGTCTGAATTTCAGGGATCACCCCCTCCAAACTCAGGAGCAATGCATCCTGGCAAGGAGGAAATTGGGAAAAAATGCCAGGAGGCCTTCAAGGATGAATAAGGAGCTTCTGAGAAAATTCAGAACAAAAAAAAAGAAGCTTTCAGGAAATGGAAACAAGGACAGGTGGCCTGGTAGAAATACAAGGGAATTGCACTGGAAGCTAGGGGCAAGGTGAAGGAAGCCAAGGCTCAGTTAGAATTGAGTCTGGCCAGGGATATCAAGGATAATAGGAAGGGCTTCTGTAGATACGTTGCAAGCAAAATAAAGATGGGATGATGTGGGCCTTCTCTGGAAGGAAACGGGAGACCTGGCTTCCCTGAACAAGGAAAAGGCTACAGTTATCAACAACTTYTGTGCCTCAGTCTTCAACAGCAAGTATTCCAGCCATGCCACCCAAGTCAGGAAAGGCAAATGCAGGGACTGGGAGAATGAAGACCCTGAGCCCACTGTAGGAGAGGATTAGGTTTGAGACCATCTAAGGAACATGATTATGCACAAGTCCMTCAGACCCAACAACATTCATCCATGGGTCCTGAGGGACCTGGCAGATGAAGGTGCTAAGCCACTATCCATGATTTTTGAAACATCATGGCAGCCAGGTGAAGTCCCTGAAGTTCGGAAAAAGGGAAATATAACCCCCATTTTTAAAATGAGGAAAACTGAAGACCTGAGGAACTGCGGACCAGTCAGTCTCACCTCTGTGAAAGATCATGAAGCAGACTCTCCTGAAAACTATGCTAAGGCACATGGAAAACAAAGAGATGATTGGTAACAAAGTCAATATGACTTTACAAAGGGGAWATCATGCCTGACAAATTTAATTTTTTTTCTAGGTATGACAGGCCTAGAGCACTGGTGGATGAGGCAGAGCAACTGATGTCATCTACCTGGACTTACGCAAAACATTTGTTGCCATCCCTTGTCTCCAAATTGGAGAGATATGGATTTGATGGATGGACCACTCAGTGCATAAGGAACTGGCTAGATGGCCGCATGCAGAGAGTTCTGGTCATCAGCTCATTGTCCACATGGAGACCAGTGACTGGTGGTATCCCTCAGGGGCTGGTAATGGAGCCAATACATTTCAACACCTTTGCTGGTGTCATGGGACTGCGGGATCAAGAGCACCCCCAGCAAATTTGTTGATAACTCCAAGCTGTGTGAGCAGTCGACACCCTGGAGGGAGGTGATGCCATCCAGAGGGACCTTGACAGGCTCGAGAGTGGGCCGATGCATGAAGTTCAACAAAGCAAAGTTCCAGGTCTGACATCTGGGTTGTGGCAATCCCAGGAGCACCAACAGCTTGGACTGAGAAGCGATTGAGAGCAGCCCCACAGAGAAGAACTTGAGAGTGATTGTTGATGATGAACTCACCATGTGCTAGCAGTGAGCCCTCACAGCCCAGAAAGCCAAGGAAATCCTGGGCTGCAACCAAAGGAGTGTGGCCAGCAGGTGAAAGGAGGTGATTCTTTCCCTGTACTCCGCTCTGGTGAGACCCTACCATAAGAGTGCTGCTTMTAGTTCTGGTGTCCCCAACATAAGGACACAGAACTGGTGAGGCAAGTCCAGAGGAAGGCCACAAAGTTGATGAGGACTGGTGCACCTCCCCTACGAAGACAGGCTGAGAAAGCTGGGGCTGTTCATCCTGGAGAAGTAAAGGCTGCATGGAGAGGTCAGAATAACCTGCCAGTATCTGAAGGGGAAGGGATAGAGGGACTCTTCATCAGGARCTATAGTGACAGGAGGCTACAAACTAAAAGAGGGGAAATATAAGTTAGATATTATGAAGACATTTTTTTACTATGAGGGTGGTAAGATAATGAAACGTGTTGCCCAGGGAGGTTGTGRGTACCCCATTCGTGGGGGTGTTCAAAGCCAAGTTGGATAAGGCCTTGAGCAACCCRGTCTAGTGAGAGGTGTCCCTGCCCATAGCAGGGTGGGTTGGGACTAGGTGATCTTTAAGGTCCATTCCAAACCCCTTAACCTTCAGCAGCTGTGTATTGATTACCCAAGGTCATAACAGCACCTCATTATTCCCTCCTCTACCTTCCATGCCCTGAATGGTGGACTGAAATCCTCCACCTGCCCTGGAGTCCTTTGAAATCACTCCACTCCCTGAAGAGGTTTAAAGAAACCATGACAGGAATAACTGGAAATGAGTACATGCTACTCTTCCTACAACATCTCTGAATGACACAGATTATAGAAACAAGAAGGACAGAAATCACCTCTTGGGCTCCACTTTAACCAATGCACTAAAGAAAGAGGGAAGGAGAAGACAGACAACATCACAGTCCTGACACAAGGTTCTCACTAACCAWGAAGTCCATAATCTTGTTTTACCTTGCATCAAGGCTGAATGTGTCCTGTATATTTCTAGAGAGATTTTGCTGCCTTTGGTACTATTGCCTCAGATGAGATGATGRACTAAAATCCACTTCCAACATCTGAGCAAGGTAAATATTTCTACAATTTGTCAACAGATATTTCAAGAATATTCCTTGTTTGTCTGGGATAGATTTTTTTTTCCCAGACGCACCACAAACAGGCTGTTTTCGTGTTTGTAAACATGGACCGAGATAAGATATTTGTGTCAACTACACTGTACCAATCATAGGTGAATAAATATTGTCACTGAATTACTCATGCATTTATTTTTTTAACGTGTGGGCTCGGCTTCCTTCATGAATTGATTACAGTACCATAATTTAAAAAAGCTAAAMCACATAAAGAGAAATTAATGTTATTTTAAAATAGATTCAAATAATCCCAGGCTCACTAGGTAGCACCCTGCTTCTTAATTATTCCATGAAGCCACCTGAAAAAGACGAGATGGCAAAAACCAGAGCATACTGAAAATTSCTTCTGAGTTCTGAATAGACATAAACATTGGTGGCAAAATTCAAAACTGAAAGGTATTTGAATTTGTGATTTGGAATAACTTGACTGAATACTTTAGTGCTCGTGCAATCATGAGAGCARGATGGCCTTACTGTGGTTGCAGCAAGAGGTAAAATCTTCTACTTTTTTGAAGAGATTGGTRGAGGTGAAAATGATGGAACTCTAGCACAAGCATTTCTTAAATCRGAAGTATAAGATATAAAACAAATACAAGGTTTAGAAGAAAACTAAATTAATTATGTGAAACAATTAAGTAAATCAATGTACACTGCCACATCTTGAYGTCTCATACACTTAGTTGTTTTTGGCAAAAGGTGATCCAAACACTGTAGCTCAGACATTTTAAATTACTATAATTGTGTTCAGATGTTAATCTCAACTGCTTTTACTTTTAATTTATTTTTTGAATAAGATACAATTTTAAAATTTGTTTTGTGACATCACTGTAGAAAACAAAACTAATTTATCAGTGTCAAGAATTACTAAAGTTATATAATATTATAAAGATCCAAACACACAACCGTTTAGCAGCATGATGGTACCCATATTATTTTTTTTGAAAGCCACCACTGGACTATACCTAATAGACTTATGATGTATTTTCCAAGCATGAAAAAGAAATGCATTGGGAGAAAAAATATTTTGATGATTGAATTCTGCAAAATGCAAACAGTCAACTGGCATGATACCTGTTTATGAAGCACTTGAGCCACTTGGTTTGTCTCTGTTTGGTTAGTGATAGCTGACATTTCTAGTTAGGCTGTCAATAGCTAGGATTTCCTTCCATGCTTTGGGGAAATGCCCTAACTTTCACATTTACACAATCATTAAGCCTTCTGTACGTTAATAGAAGTATGCAGTTTCACTGTATGAGCAATGGGTYTTATGTGAACGGGGCAGTTCTCCAGTTCTCACTTACCTTGTCCCAAATACATGAAAAGTACTATAARCAGTGCCAAATATTGATTTAAACTTAAGTCTCAGCAAATGATCTGAACCACTGTATTTAAGACAGATGAGTAAAGAACTAACCAAGACTATGGTTTTTTTCATAAAAATAATCATACGTTAAAATAAATAATAAATTTAAAAAAAGCTTTTCCAATCCTTACTTGAATTTGGCYTTTACTTAAGAGTCTGTCATTTGCAAAACACAAATGTAAACTGAAAAATATATAACACTTAATATGAAATTTCAAATGAGTATTTCATATTAGGACTTCAGGAGACAGAAGGAAATATATAATTTTCAAGACATATATTTTGAAATACTACATGCATGTATTGAAATACTACTGTAGCAGACAAGGTAGATCTTATGCATTTCTTCCCTTTCTGAYAAACCAGCAACCTGGTAATTTTGGTGTCTGGGAAATTCTATTTTGAGGCAATAAATCTTTATTATACTTCTTAGGCTAAAGATTTAATGGCATATATATTCAGAAAAGGTGACTGAAAGAACAAAAATGAAAGATCAGCAATCCTGTTCCCTGTTCGCTTTTCACCACTCTCAGCTGAAGAATGTTATTATCACCCTGGTAATATGTGAGATTAGTGTTAGGAAACATTTTAGGGTTGTAACCTCAATTCAGCTAGACTGAAGTTTTTAAAGGAAGAAGTATATTTTCCAAGAATTTGTGGGAAGCAAGTTCACTCTATAAAATGAAAGCAAATCCTCACATTTCTATTAAGGTAGAGGTAATACACATCACATTTCTATCAGGTTTTAACTTCCTTTTGTAAGTAAACATCTCCTGTCTATGGGTTTACATAAAGCAATGTTTGTTCATAAAGGGTAGGTGTTTACCTTATCCTACTTACGAAGTGAAGTAGAAAAAAATTGCCCTGAAGAAGTCTCTTAAGCTCCTAGTGATACCTAGCCTGGAGTTTTGCAATCTGTTCTGCTGTTTAATATGTCTGTAAAAATCACTTTGTTTCACCTAAAGCAAGACAAATTCCAGTCTCCACTGCAACTGATGGCTGCCGGGGGGCACGTACAAAACATCAGACGTGAGAGTGCTAAATCACGAGCCTATGGAATTAATGCCAACCTCCGACATCATAGCAGATGGAAAATGCTGCATTAAGGCTCCGTACACTGCCTCCTCTCTTAAACAGTTCAGTTTGTTGATGGGACAATATGTTGCTGAAGTACTTCCAGATCGAGTCTGTGCAGCTCTAACCATGTCATCTTCACCATTATTCTCCTCCATTTCACGCCCAATGTTTCATGATGCATTTCTACCACACACAGTCCCCTTCTGGCCACCTACACGTTTCCAAGAGACAGAACACTACAAAGCGTTGTCATAAATATTACCTTAATTTAACAGCAGCAAAAGCTGTGGCAAAGTAAGAGCTTTATTGATTTCAGTGCTAATCTACACAAGCACAGGGTCTAGCCCATTGACTTCTGCGATGATCAAGTATTGCTAATTTCTCCCAGGAGCACTCTAATTTCTAGACCCGCTCTGTTGGAACTGGTCTTAATTCTGATCAATGCTCTGTGATATTTTTAGTCCCTGAATTCCCTTCTTCAGTATCTCGTACGTCATGCAAGTGAATGATAGACTGAAGACTGATTTCTAGGAAGAGTTGCATCTATATCTTGGATAAATGTTTTTTAAAATCAGTTCTATCAAATTAAGTTTGATCAATGGGTGTTCATAAAAACGATGCACTATTGATTTGAACAATTTTTCAAATACCAGATAAAATTCTCACATTTTTAATTGAAGTGGGATAAAATTTTCTGAATCTCACCAACATTCAAAGCAGACTATGATATTTTCTTTTATTTGACTATTACAGAGCAATAGCCAGACATTTCTGATTAGATTTGTATCAGAATTTTTCTGAATATCAAAAGAGCTTGGAACCAGAGTTTTCCTCCAGAGAAATATTTACTTGACCTCTCATCCTTTAAAATTTTATAATTATCATTTATGTAGAAATACAGTTAAGAGGACAGATCCATCTTAATTTTAGAGGCTTAATATTCACAGGACTTTTCTTCTTTATTTTGTTGTTAGTTTGGGATCTTTAAATGTGGCTACTCCTACAGTAAGTGGTTCAAAGTCAAATTTTTCATTCTCACATGGAATTAACTCCAGTAGGAAGCTCTTCCACTGGTAGCACTCAAAACCTCATCATCAGGAAAAAGGGAACATACCATAAACATGGACCCAAGAATTTTCTGTTTCCTTAATTCATGTTTTAGCAGCCTAATCACACTACAGCGAGTAATAATTATTAGTCCAGTTTAGTACTAACACCTCACATCCTGATAGATAAAGCCTCATTAGCGACAACGTAAATTGTTATATAGGAAGACCTACTAATAAACTACTAATTATGGCCAGTGTTACACTCACTTTCCAGATGCCCTCCTGGCCCTGAGGTTGATGACATCAGCCTTCCTCCAGGATGATGTGGGTTTTCAGAAGAGAAAATTGCTGTATTTCCTTCACACAATGCCCATGTGAGGTCTGCAACCTGCACCAGCATCTTTCCATCCCCTGGGCACCCACCAGACTGCTACTGCCCAAGAGGCAGCCCACTGGGATCAGGGTACACAGTCCCTCACCCCCGTCACACACTGCTGGAGCCACCACCTGCAGGAGAGGGCACAGCCACGTAGCATCTCACAGCCCTGCCTCCGATTAATGCAAAGCCTGTGGCTTTTGGATAGCAGCAGCAACAAATTTTATTTGGTGRGTGACACTGAGATTGAAAACATCTCCTTTATTGGTCCACACTTCCATTTGTTTGCCTTGGTTTCCTTGATACTCTGTCTTGCACACTGGTTGTGCTGTATCTGCTGAGTATTCTTTCCACAGTTTTCAGATGTGGTACTGCCCCAAAACAGGCAATCCATCTACATCTTCATGGACCACTGAAAATTTTAAACCAAGTAACCACAGTCCTTCAGAGATCTTCCAGTAGCTGGGCAATGATAGCTTTCTTTCATGTCCCAGAGCAGGAGGAGGGGGCTGGGAAGGTGTGCTCAGAGGGACAGCCAGTGTGACATGCTGAGTACCTGTGTAGGTGGGATGAGGTAAAGCAGAGCTATTTATTCCTCTGCCAGGCTTAGTTCTCTCCATTTCCACCATACTGCTAGTGCATACATTTACCCTGGGATGAATAAATTATCTGACTCACATGTTACAATTGAAAGGGGAGTATCTAATTGCTGGAAAGCAGATGGCCTTACCCTTTTGAGTATTTCTGACAAGAACAAAAAAAAATTACTGGCCTACAGACATATTCCCATAGGCTGCTATCCTGTCAGATTCCATAAGCCAGGGATATTTGGATATGATGACTGGCTAGTAATAGAATTTTTCAAGGGGAAAAAAAAAAAAAAACAAACCCAAACAACCCAAAACACACTTCTCTTTTTTTTTTTTTTACCAGTATAGTCACATCTGCATACCACAAAAGGAAAGAAACATTCACACCCTGCTGGTCTTTCTTGCTTATACCAGTTTAGCCACAACTGTGTAGTTTATCTCTATTGCTTCAACTTCCCATCTTTTCTTTTTGTTGCAAATAATTAATTTTATTATTTTTATGGATAAGTAATTCAATGGCAATGTAAGAAATCAACAGAGCCTGTTAATGAGAAACTGGGATAAGCTGTAAATATATGCAAATTATTCTAGTAGGTTTTTCAGGGTTGTATTGCTATATTAATCCCTTTAAAAATCAACACCTCCAAATAGTTTTAGAATATGATAGCCTTTTTATAGTTATGTTAAWACTTGACAATGACATTGTATAGTATACAAGATGGTCAAATATTACAGAGCGGAATTATGGCAAACCAGATAATTGAATTTGTAATGGGGAACATAAATGGCTTAGAGTTATAACCACAAAAAAATTTTGAAACAGAAAAAAGCTGACATAATTTTTTTACAAAAAATTCACTTAAGAGAACAAGATGCTATCAGCATAGGAACACCTTGGATAGGAGGGAGTCAGCAAAACAGCTTTGTACAAAACAAGACTACTTTCAAAATACTTGGTAATTTATATAACATCTGACATTAATGAGATTTTCTGATTGTTAAATATATACAGAAAGAACAGTCCAGTTTTAGTTAACATGGATGGACATAATTCAAATAAAGGCTCTTCCACAGTACAGGTTATTATTTAACAGCATGACAAATGTTCCYAAGGAATACACAGTTTAGGGCTGACCTTCCGGGTCCATTGACATACAAGCCCACACACAACATGGAAGAGTCCAAAACAATGGGAAAATTATATATATATATATGTATATATTTAAGTGGTTTTGGCAGAGGTATTATCTCTTGAAGAGGCAAGGGCACTGATATGCAGCTGACTTTATGACTTTTTTTTTTTGTTGTTAACATTTAGTCTTAGAAAATGATTAATTCCTATGCTCAAGAGCTTCATGCCCCACTCAGTGAGCATGAGGTCTGTGATTCGGAGCTTTGCTGCCTCCTTTCCTTGCCCTCCCCTACATACCACCATCCAGTCCCTAACCTGGGTGAAACGATCCCTTCCCTGCAAGCTGTAGAGAAGATGGGAGCTCCCTTACCCAGTGTGGCTTGTCCCATCCTCTCTCTTGCACAGGCACTTCAGGGACACCATCAGTTTGGTATCTCAGTGCAGCATTAGTGGTCTACAGTCCTCTACCAGGAGCTAGGCAGTTGCTAGAGGCATGGGAGAGAGGGAGAGAGAAATCCTTACCAGTACTCTAAGCAAAGGAGTTGCTAATGCTCCCGAATCCTTGAAATTAATCTGACAGGAAGAAGTGCAAATGGCCCAGACACATCTATCCTTGTGCAGTCTCAGAAAGCACAGGAGAGCACTGTAGCCTTCACTGTCAAACAGGGTTTATTGAAACAGGACCACTTGTGTGAAATAACACTCCTTCAAACTGATAATCCTGCTGAAGTGAAATACTCCCCTCCTGGGAAAAAGACAGTCTGCATTAATAGCAGCAAAAAAATGAAGCCCAAATTCATTCCGGAAGGTACCTTACCTCCAGCATAATCCCTGTGACATTTCAGCCCTGACTAAGAAGTCTCTAAAGAAGTGTTCAGATAGTCTCCCAGTTTATGGGCCAAGGATGCAGCTTTCCATGCTGACACCTCCCCCTCACCACAGAGAGCTCCTTTGTCTGCATCCCTTGCCCTGTCCCAGGTTACTTTGGTGCCCATGCACGGCAGAAAGCTGCCCCAACACAGTAATGACAAAAAGTGACACATTTTGTGCTGATTTAGTACTCTGGAAAGGGACACCTCTGTGGAGTCAGAGGTGCAGATTCCAAGGACGTGGCAGAAAACAGCCAGACAAAGGGAGGAAATAATAGGTGAATAATTTTTTTATAGCATGGGGAGAATAATACCATGAAAATTTGGGGAAGTAAAGCTCAAAAAGTGTGCATAAATTTCTATTTATTACTTTTTTAAATGTTCCTGGTCATCAGACACATATATACAAGAATTAATGCTTTTATTGGCTCCTCCTTGCTACATTTATTAGATTTTTTTTCTTTTCCTATATAAAACATGTTGCAATACAGAGAACACAAAGAAACATACATTTTTAGAATAAGCTGTCCTTTTGTTATTCTCCAAAGTCAACTCAACTAAAAACCTTTTCTCAAACCCTGCTAAGAAATAGTTGTCTAGTCCTGGTGCTAGCTGATATTTTTTGCTAGATAACATTTGATTGTAGAGCTGTATGCTGATGATATGTCAGAAGTGAAGACATTAACAGGCCACAGCAACCTTCAAATTAATTTAATAAATATTTTTAATAGCACTGAGGACCTCTTGGCTAATAAAACATTTAATTATTTCATGATGTCACTGGTATTTCATTAGCTGACCACGTAGGAAGCTTCAGTACTAAAAACGTTGATCAGGAACACTTTTACCTAGTATTTTCTTTTTCACATCCATCCCACACAGTCACTGCTCTTTAAAGGATGTCAGACCTGCCAGAGCCTTTTAAAGCACAGTATCTTGAATTCCAGTATATGTTACATGCTCATTTTAAGCATTCTTAGGGGACTCAGCAGGTCAGGCAGCACAAAACCAACCTTCTTTGCTTTCATGAACGAAATTTCTTGAATCTTTTTTCCCTCACCTGGCACCTGAGGAGTGGTGCCAGATGCCCCTCTAATTAGGTGATCTATGCTCCTCTCTAAGTCATGAGATCTCGCCAGGAAAAATACAAATGCCAAGATAGTAGTCATGTCTTTGAGTGATGAAATTTAGAGCAGGAATCAAGATTTAAATTACAGTTACAGTCAAGACACATGTCATGGGGTTTAACTCAATTTTAAAGACTCCACATACTCAAAATTAAAATGACAATGACATGGACTCAGTTATTTCTACCCTTTGAGACAAGTATTTGACATCCACCCAGTTTCCCACTGAACACCACTTACATACAAGTATGCAATCAGTGCAAACTCTAGAGAAGACAACTCAAGGCATAGATTTATCTCCTCTATAAATTCTGTGCGGGGAAGAAATATCACAGCCTTGCCCACAAGGAGACATCTCTGCACTCAAACATGTCCAGCAATGTGAACACAAACACGCATGTTATCAATCTGGAATACACTTGCCAAATTTCATGTTTGTGTTTTAACTCCTTGTGGAAGCTGACAGAGACTCCTAATAACCTGTTAATACCGAGCACAAACAAATCGTTTGAGAGGAAAATTATAGTCTGTAATTTCCAGCTAGGATTCAGACAAATAACTAACCTTCCAGAAAATCAAGTTTTACTTTGAGTAATGATTGATTATGTTTGCTAATATTACATTTACAAAACATTATAACATTTCAGTCATTCACACTCATATAACAGCTACTGCAGATTATAAAGTTCATTTATGAGTTCTAAGAATTGCAAGATGGTAAATAACATAAAAATTTATTTATAGCTACTCATTTAAATAAAAGCAATGTATCCAGTGGAACCTCTAAACTGTTTAAATCATTTCTTATGAGTAATCAGGTTAACAAAATTTGTTTTGTGACAGATTTGACAGAAAGAAGTCACATCATGTGAATATCCATATAAAAAAGTTACTAGCAACAAAACTAATCAATCTTTAATGTCCTCTGTGGACTAAAGAATCATCCTTCTAGGGAAGAGTGCTACCCTTCCGTAGATACCATTGCATTTTTGTAAAGTAAAAGTGTAACAAAAGATTCTTGAGGAGCTAATAAATGAAACGTACTCTTAAACTTTAATYGAAAAGGTTTTTTTAATTACAATGCGATATTCTTTCTTGGTTTCTTTTTAATTCTTCTTATGTAGGAGTGATTAGCTGAACACCTTCGCACTTACCCAAAGAATATACTGGCTTTTGCTTAGGGCATATGGAGTGGGAAGCTAAATCTGCAGCAGGTGAGCAGTTGGTAGAACGGCTTTTATTTAAACTCTTTCTGAATTAGGCCCTGAAGGGGTCATTTTTCTGGTGTGAATCACAATTGTGCTTTAGTATCCTCCTGAATCAACATAAATTTCCACATTTCTGTTCTGCTTTGCCAATATAAGGGTCATACTTAAATGGTATAATAAATCTACATCCAATAGCCTTGTAGTTACAGAAATAGAAATGTTTTTCCAACACTGAAATAGTACTATCTTCACAGCTTTCTAGGTACATGCAAACTATATTAGGTAGTAAAATTCAGTACTTTCTAGCCTGAGAGGAACAGAAAAATAAACTGAAGAATAACATACATGATCATGACTATTGGGGCAAGTCTAAACTTAAGACTGTAAGCCTCTACAGCTAACTGGACTTGTCCAGGATACCAAGATATCCATGGCTTCAATGCAGCAAATTGAGTCAATCAATCAAGATTCTTAGAGAAATCCATTGTAATAAAGGATGCTCAGTAGGAGAGATTTCAGCAGCAGATGTTCAAGCAGCAGAACATGAAGATATTGCTACCCCAAAGGTTTTAGTGAGCAACATTATGAAACAATATAGTAATCAAAATTTGAGTTTAGAAGCACATGAGAAAAGCTCATTTCTCAGTCTTTAAAATTGGGACTGTAACAAAACATATTTCTGCCAAAAAACCTAAGTAACAGAGAAGATATCTCCATTATAAGTTTCAGAAATGAGCCATGAAAATTAATTGTTCGGTGAAATATTCTGTGGTCCAGGCTGTATACTACTTTTTGAGGACAAAACTTGACTGAAATCCTGTGAGAGCTGATCATTTTGAGTAAAGGATTTAATACATGAACTCTCATCCAGTACCACATCTCTCAAAAGGAGACTGTTGACCTTGTTTCACCACAATTCCATTTCATCACCAATGCCAGCCATGGTTTTTAGTAAGCCTGGTAATAACACAAGGGCTGAGAATGATACAGTACCTTAAGCATACACTAATACCAGAGACCCAACACATTTGTCTTAATAAATGAATCAAAGCATCCAAAGAAAATTATTTTAAWTAATTTGTTTAAGTATAACCTGTGGTCAAGATGATAACAGTTGTCTAAAATAGGAAATGAGTTACCTAAATCCATGTTATAGAGTACCCCAAACTAGAAACCTTTGGTTTTACCTATGCTTAAGTTCATTCTGCACTTTGAGTGCCCATCACTCCAGACAATCTTATCATYTTTTTGTGCTTAATTTCCATTATTATCTTTAGAAAAATAAGACCAAAGTTCAGTTGTGAATATTATAAAATAAGAGCTGCATAAACAACAAATATTGTATCATTGGACACAGTTTACTCATTATTTTAATTGCTGTATACTCCAGGTCCCCACATAAACTAAAAAAAGAGGCCAGAATCTCTAAAATAATTTTATTACCTTAACATAGAAAGAATTAAATAGGATGAGTTTACAGATAAAATGATTTAAAATATGGAAAAGCAGTAAAGTCCTTGTAAGTCTATTATACTGATTCAGTAAAGAAGAATTTGAATAAAAGAATAAGGCGCAGAAGAAAATTCTTTACAATAAAGTCAGGGTAACAAATTAGAATATTAAAATTATTTTAAAAACCCTTCTTACATATTAAGTAAGAAAGTATCATATCCACTCACCAATACGCGCCCTACAATTGGAGGAAGAGCAGCTTACCCTGATGGATTCAAGCACCACCCTTCCTCTCCCAGGAAGCTGAATAACAAGGATTACCCTCATCTTTGCAAGGACCAGGCTCTGTGTACAGCATGAAGCGCTGGCTACGCAGAGTTTTTGAGTCRTGGATGCGGGCTGGGGCTCAGCAGACATTGTGGCATTGTCAAGAACAGGAGAGCTGTCGGGGCCATCAGCTGGGTAGCAAGCAGGTCCCTGGGACAGCTGAGGGGGCACTGCTCAGGGTCCAAGCCAGGAGAGCAACAGGAGCTCAGCTGTGAGTGAGGAGACATTAAAGAGTGGGGACAGCTGGTTCTTGTTCTCGATAATCAGCTCCAGCAAGCTGGACTGACTCACTTCCATTCCAGTCTTGATAAGAGGACGTCCCACAGCAATGACTGCAAGGAGATCTCTTTTGGGATTTGACGTGAAGTCTAATTCTGGTTTTCCTTTTTTTTTTTTCTTTTTATGATAAGGTGATGCAAACAAGCACTTAAGAAAATTAAGTTTTGAAAAGCACATAACCCGCAATAAAATTAGTGATAAGAAACGTCTGACTCTCTGCCTTGGCATTTTGTTTGAATTCCAGGTGCACTAATGCCTTCAAAATCTGGTCATAAATGAATAAATATAATGTTCTATCATTTTAGCTATCTGCCAGTCTACTGCCTTTAAATCTACTCTGGAGCAAGCTTTGTCTCTTATCTGTGAGCAGCTCAAACCTTCTGGATTCTGAATACAGTTTGGGTTGTCATTTGGTATGCACTAAAACAGAATGTGACTAAATATATGTTCTGGAGCCTGGGGTACTTGTTTATAGATTACTTTGTGATCAGCCTGGTATTTTTGATGGAAATGAGTTTGCATCAACATTTACCCTTTCCAGCTTTAAACATAACAGCAGAACTGATGAGAACAGAAACAAAAACTTTGCAAATGTTAAAGGAATAAAGCATATTGCAGAGACTTTTAAGATGCTTAGGAAGAACATATCCCACTGGACATGACCATTTTGCTGCTGACAAAAAAAAATGTTAATTCTTCTTTTAAGACATTTCATAAGATTGTAGACACACATACTGTTTTAGTAGAGAAGAACTAAGACTTGTTCAAATATACAGTTAAGTATAGAACCATAGAATCGTATAGGTTGAAAAAGACCACCAAAATCATTGAGTCCAACGTCATATATAATTCAAAGAGTTCAAGCCACGCCAACCTGGATTTTATATGCTTTGTATCCATAACAGACCACTTCCTCCAAATAGAGATTTTCTCTCTTCACATGAAAGCACAAATCTAATTCCTTTCATCTGCTACTTCCTCCTCAAAACCCTAACTTATGGTCTCCGGTATCCACACCAATAGAAGTGGAGAGAAGGTAGGAGGGATTCAATAGTATGCCCTTTCAGGCTCCACAGAGCATTCCTTGAAGGATCAAGGTTGTGTCCCAGATAATTCTCCAAACATGATTTGARAATTAAGTAACATTTATGGAAATCTATTTGGTGAAATTTTAAGTTAAGTCACTTTAGAATTGCTAAATACCTTTTTTATGCCAAAAGACAACAAAACTTCACTTTATAACACTGGGCAGARCAGGTATTTGAAGGCCATGCAGGAGTAAAGGCTCAGGAATCAGCACATGGTCAGGGGATTCAGACTTCATTGCTTTTTCTTTAGTGAGAGAACAGGTTTATGGATAGATATTTCTGGAAAACAGAAGAAATGGCAGGGACCTACAGAATTAACTCATTTGTGTATAATTTAAATAGTGTGAACAACTCATTTACTTCAGGGTCTGTATCAAACTGTTACTATTCCTTCTCTATGTACATGCAAACTATATATATATATATATATATATATGTATGTCTGGAGGGAAAAAAAGGAAAAAAAAATAGAAAGTAAATATATTTTGCATACATAATTCATCACAAAGTCCTAATTTGACAACCATTTATGAATGTAAGTAGAGCAAACCATTGGACTGGGACTAGAATTGGCTAAAATATTTAAATGTATTTTAAATACAGTTTTGGGTGAAGAGACTACTGGGAAACATAACTGTTTGAAAGCTCCTTTTTCAAAGAGAAAACCAGGATTTTTCATAATATTTTAACCAAAACTGTTATCAAAACTTCTATCAAAGCAGATGGTGACTTTTACCTTTCCTGACAGTAACTACATTTGTGATTAAGCATATAGAATTTACAGTTGATTTTTTATTTTACCATATTTCAATAGGAATAGAGAAGTACCAGTAAGTTTTTATGCACCAGATGTTCTGAAGGAAGTTATTAATACAACCAGATTTATTATAATTTACAAGTTTTTCAAGATAATCAARAATTGAAATCAGTGAGGGAAAAAGACTCTTATGATAAAAGAGAAAGGTAAAAAACCAAAAAAAGCTGCATTTCCTTCTTGAAAATGAAACTTCTTCTTATAGGTCTGGGACTATCACTGATGACAATTTCGTTCTTAGTTCTGACATGATTATCTTGCATGTTGAGAAAAAGTTATTGGTTGACATGGGGTCAAGAAGCAGCTTGCGATCATACTAAATGTTCTGCAAAGTTAAACTATGGAATTAATCCATCAAATCCTCATCAGTTCTGCTGGAATATTTGTGGAAAATAGTAATATTTGATGTCAGGTAAAATGCAACTAGRCTTTTCGGTGTTTCAGAGCTCTGAAGTTCCAGAGAGTAAAGAGCTCAACTCACATTTGCAGAATGATATTTTAATCTTCAGCTGAAATTTCCCTGATGAACAAAGAAGAAGGTTGGTTCCACACCAAGTCCCTGGTGATAGCTCATCTGGAACTACTGGTGCTGACTCTTCCGACTGAAGAAAACCCGGATGGCTCCCAGAGGCCAAATCTACCTGGAACTAGCACAGAGAGTTGGCACTTGGCATCTGCGCTGGTTGTGAAGTGTCAGAACAGCACAGCACATGCTGATAGTGGCCATCTGCTACGTACATCGATATTCTAGTGAAGGTCAGTGTGGGGGACAGCCCTGGTTCCCAGCCCTGTGATTTGAGCGACAGAACTAGAATCACCTTTACTGTGTCTCCAGAGCACAAGCGTGTTTCATGATGTGAAATTGGACGGACTTTCCATTCAATTCCCCTTCTCTGGGTGTGGGGATGTCTTGGTCTGTGCTGGAATGTTTGCATTAAACAAGAAAAAAAGTATTTTGAGTATGAATTGAGAATTGAAATTCTCTACTCCCTTAAATTCATCTTCAGAACTTTGTTATGAGAAATGGAAAGTTCCTACTATAAGCAACACATCATATTTTTTTTTTTTCAATTGAGCGGGGTTATTTTGATTTCTTTTAACTATTAGTTTTGTTTTCCATTCAGCCCCCTCATGTATCTTTATGATTAACCGCACTGAATGCTGTGATGAAGAATAACTTTTAAATTTGAATTCTGTTTTATAATTTCCATCATTCTACCCTTCCAGTAAAAATATTTATTGCTTGAATCTTTCTCTTAAAAAAACAAAGGAATCAAAGATCATATGTTTCCTTTTATTATTAAAAAGCATTACTTTTACTTCTTTCTATGTTTTATGCATTTATATTTAAATATGACCTATAAAAAAATAGTAAAGAAACGAGGTAGACTGAAGTAGCAAGTGACAATCTCTAACTCCAGATTCATCACAAACTCCCTGTATGAATTTATTCATAATTTTACTGATTTTCCATCTGTGAAAGAGGGTCAATATTGGGTACCTAGTGTTGGGCTTCCAACATTTGATATCTGGTCATGTGCAAAAGAGGACACACGAGATGCATGGAGCCAAGAATTYGTTGCTGGTCCAATTATGTTTAAAGCAACTAATAGTGCTAATTGGAAAGGAAAACCTCACTAAGAATGTAAATTTAACCATTTTATGGGAAAACCTGCTCATGACATACCACTCTTGCCTGGTGCCATACCCCCAGGTACCCTCCTGGCCACAAGGTCCACAGCATCAGCCCTCCTCCAGGGTGGGTGAGAGGGAGTTGCATCACACTACCATTGTCCCAAGGGCATGTCCAGATGGATGCATCTGTTATGGCAGGTCCCTGCCTCCTTATTCTTGGATTTCTCTGGTTTATCTGCCCAGAAGTACAGCCAGGCATGTATGATTATGGAATAAGAAAAAAAATAATTCCCCTGGTAAGAAGTGGGAGACAAGCAGAGAAAATTAGGCATGTTTCTGTTAAATACAATAGCTAAATGAACCACGCATCACCAAGAAACCTAAAGGTCCTTGGGACCCTGGAATAGAGCCACCCTGAGGAGACAGAGGTGTGTACTTATGTCTAAAGTTGAAAGCAAGGTTTCAGATCCTGACTTTGTATTAACTCCTTCAGCTCTTTAATACTCCTGATTCTCTTAATCATGTTGAGCATCTAGAGCTGGATTCAAATTTAGGGATAACCATGTATAGGCTTCATGTTCACAGGAGCAGAAAGAGAAAAAGAAAATACTTTAGTACTTCGGGAGGGCTCATAAGTCACATAGTCTCCAGAACAGAGGACAAAAGCATGCCTACATCTCRAAGAGCAAAATCACATCTTTTTTAATGAAGGACTTTTCCTGTGAGTTTTCTCCTTACAAAAATGAAAGAAAACATAACTTAGACTTCGCAAGACTTATAAAGTAATGATAGCCCCATGGCATATTATGAAATAGTCATCAGAAGTGTTCCCACAGGGTTAGCACTGGATTAAAATGAGTTTCTAAGAGATTCATCAATTTAACAAGTCAGATCAATTTAGTAGAACAACTGCTTTATGGCTTCCAGTATCCTTGTAGGAACTTTCTACTTTCACTAATTGCTTCACCATTTGCTAAATGGAAAGGACTCATTCTTAGATAGTATCTTTTCCATTATCAAAAATATTCATTAACAGTAAATTTTGTAGCAAGTGAATTCCAAAAGTTCCATTTCTAAGAAATGAATTTTTAAATTCTTGTGACTATTTGTTACTGATATTCTTCRTGGCATCAGTCCAGGGGGAAATTTGATAAAAAAAAATATGTATATACCGTTGACTTACATTATCAGTCTAACTAAAATAGAATGTGGACTGAGTTTTAAGTTCCATATACTTTTCAATCTAGAAAATAAAATAAACTGGTAGATTAAAGTTAATCTAGAAGGGATTCTAGAGATATTTTTCAACTTTTGGATATTAACTTATTCATCAACAAATGATTGTTTTCCCCTAAAGCATGAATTAAACTGCTATTTTCAACCACAGAGCACTGTTGTACTTTAATTTTAGCAGAGATACTATTTTAATTCTATTATGAGCTAAAAATTTACTGTTCCTAAGAAACTAAGAGGAAAAGCATTTCATTTGGTCAAAAATAAATCTAGTTAGTGTGTTCTCACTGGCAGTTTTTATTCATGGCTACCTAAGGAAGTATGTGAGGAGAAGACAACGGCAATACAGCCACCATATAGTCTCCTATCCCCTGAAAAGCTACAGTTCAAGGGTTATTCCTGAGACAGTTGAAAGTTCTTCTATTATTTTTAATGACCCTCAACTGGGTTTTTCCGTTTATGAAGTTGTTAGGTTGGTTTCAAACCTGTACTGGCATTTAGCGCTCAGAGCGTTCTGAGCAAAAACGTCTACAGCTTAATTGCTCATTACATGAAGAACTGGTTCCTTATATTGAAGATGTTCTCTCCTAGTTTCTTTTGATGAATCCTAGTCTTGTCTCCTAAAGCAATGCAAAATATTCACATAAATTAAGGCTTACCGAGTCAAATTTCTCTCTAATAGTTTGATGAAGGTGTATTATATCTACGTTCTCAACTAGGAAATAGATAAAGTGTCTGCCTTATCTTGTAAATATTAAACAAAAGGAACATCAACATGTCTCTAGATCTTGAAATTGCCAAAGACTTTCACCAGAAGTACCAAAAATTATATGGATACACACGGAATGGAAATAAAATCACCATCATTTGTTTTTAACTCTGACAAAAACTTTACACAAATTTAATTTCATAATACTAGACATGGCCCTTCTTGTTTATTCTATATGCATTAGAGTCTACAGAGAGAGTCAAACTTTTGTTTTCTTAAAAGCTGTATACTAAATCATGGCTTCAAAAAACAATTTTATATTGGAAAGATAATGTGTCACAAAAAATAGGAGGAAAATGGTGACAAAAACCCCACAGGAACTTGTGCTGAGTTTTTATTTTGCTGTAAAGAAGATAAACACTTTTAAACTGAAATACTCAAGATAAAATTTCAAAATAAATGCCAGTGTAAAGCAGACTACCATGGATATTTATAGGAAGGCACATTCGAGATGTTCTAATGTTTTATTCTCCAAATACGATCACAGTTTTCATAGCAATTACTTTTTGAATAGTAATTTTGACATTCATTGACTAAGCATATTTAATTTTTRTCTTCTTTTGAACATATTCCTCATGAACCATATTACATAAATTTGCTCAGAGGTTCTGCTGAAAATTGTCTTTAGTCATTTCTCCATTTAGAGCAATCTGAAGTAAATTTTCCCATTCCAACATTTCCCTCATGCATTGCCTCTGACCACTCTTTTTACAGTAACTCTCTGTCCTAAACACCAGGTGTGTCTAACTCAGTTCCTTCTGTAAAAAGGCAGCAATCAAAATCAGACACATCACAAAGTGAATTGCAGGACTGCAGCCAAAAATTTTGTCTGGTGAGTAAGGAAGATATTTTAATTTTTTTTTTCTCCAACGGCCTTTTTTGTGCTTTCTACCCCCACCCCCTTCTAATTCTAGAGTAACTATTTAAAGTACATTCAGGGCAATTTTGACCTGAATGCAACCATTTTAAATTTGGGGAAAAATGTTCAAATTGATCCTTCTAAATTTTCATCTCAGCATGGTCTCCTACTGAACACCACATGTCTGAATTAATTTTCCTTCCATAATCTGAATAATTTCCTTCTCTCCTAGCACCAGTTTTGGTTTTAATTTCTGTGCTGAAAATATATTTTGCAAAAGCTCTGAGGGACTGTAAAGAATCCATAAATAACAGAGTTGAAAGCTCAGACCAAATTGAAAGAGAATCTAGATATTTAAAGAAGGCKACTATAGCCGATAGAGGGGAGCCCAGGAAAACATTTCCTGGTAAGGGCCTCTTGGTGCACATAGAAGAAGTTGTGCCTGAGAAGAGGCTGTGCGCTAGATTTTGATCCACTGGTCAGTTTCCCATTCCAGACCCATTTTTGTGGTGCTGCTTCTCTGGTTCATCGTCATGGCAAAGCATCGAGAATCAGCTTCAGTCACATTCACATGAAAACCTGAGAGAAATACAGAATTGCCAGAAATACGTTCACTACTTCTAGCTCCATCAGTTTGACTGTTGTTCCAGTTCTATTAAAAACTGGTATTACAGAAAAGGAAAAAAGAAAACATCTTAAAACCTTTCACAAAACATTTGAAAGCCAAAGTTTCCTATGCAACTATACATAGATGGATGTAGGYGGAAAATTGTTTTCTCTTCTTCTTTCTAGATTTTCTAATCTATTTCAAAAACCATTTTAATAGAATCCCTCTTTCATTTTTTCCTCCATTTTTTATTTTTGCTTTCAGAAACTTGAAAATAAGTTAACACAGATAAACAATAATCTTTCCTTTTTCATCCCTGAATACATTCTTTCAAACACATACTTTGTTATCTTTTACCTCGTTGTAAAAAAAAATGTGTTTTTAGTGTTTAACTTTTTTCTCACTATAATTTCAAATTTTGCTGAAACAGATTGCACACAATTGGATTGAGCTCAACAGATGTTTAAATTGGACACATATGTCTAAAGTATTTAAGGTATTGCTCAGTAAAGTTATACACGTGCCTAAGAGATTTCATGGATCATGGTTTAATGATAGTTTCTCTCACTCTCAATGAAGTCAGTAATCACACCTAAACACAAGGTCAACAGGCACTGCTAATATTCACTGCCCTGTTTGCTTTTTTCATCTTTTCCCCTTTTTGGAATGAGCTGTGGTACAATGTCCTCTAACTCTCTCTAAGAGTTCAGATATAATTACATATGCATAGAAACATTTACAAAGCCATGCTATCCTTCTGCCTCATTAGTCAGAAATCTGAGGGGGAAATGCCACTACTAATATGGTTTAAAACTCACTTGGCCTGATTTTTGTCAAGTTTTAATCCTATTACTTCAAGTGATTATTAATTAACATTGCATGTAGCAATAACTCTTGCATAAATAATAAACTGCAGCTGTTTGTGACCCTCTAAAACACATCAACACTCCTAAATTATGTTCTCAGTTATTATGTATGCTATTAACTTTGATTTTTCTTGTTAAATCACTCATCAAAATTTATTTTGTATTACCATCATGCTGCCAATCATCCCAAAATTAGTTTTTTTCCATAAAGAGCAGTTGTGGCCATGTTTCCTTTCAATGTGGTTTATTATTTACCTACTAATTGTCCCTCCAGGCTGTTACTCTAATCAATATCTAAGACTGTTCATGAATGTATGGAGAAAGCTTTGTCCCAACCAGCCTAACCTATGAACAATGAAATAAAGGAAAAAGTTATCATTAATAGTTGTCTTTAACATATTGGACTGCAGTTGAAGAGTGCAAAGTGACTTAACCACAGAGTAAGATTTCAGTCTTATTCAGGTCTCCAACACCATTAAAATCTATAACAATAAACTCCCTCCCCTGTCCAAGTGGCATCCTAAGAAATTATCCACCACTTCAGACTTATTTTCATCTCAAACTAGTGTTGGTCTCTGAGCCAACTCATAGCCCACACTGAGCAGTTAACCAAAGAAAAACCATATCTCCTTGGGAACAACTGGAAGGAGAAAAATGCACAGTACTTACCACATTTTTTTTTTTGGACACTGTTTTCTCATGCAAATGCATTTTTTTTTTCAAATGCTAAACTGTTATCATGGCTAGTTGTGACCTCGCAAACATTTCCTTTACCTTCCTTTTCAGCCTACCACCATCTCCACTGTTGCACACTCTCCCCATTTGCAAAATCAGATACAAGCACCATCAAATCTCTTTATGGGTGAGGTTGACAACCATCTTCAAAACTGGTAATGAAGACCTCTGTTTTGTGTCATCACATCATACAAAAGGTAGTAGTACAAATGCTTAAGAAATCACCATGCCTCCATGACACCTTCCACTAAACCAGGTAGCTCAAGGACCCCCTTCAGCCTGGCCTTGAATACTTCCAGGAATGGGGCATCCACAATTTCCCTGAGCAACCTGTTCCAATGCCTCAAAATAACAGCAAATAATTTCTTCCTAATATTTAAACTAAACAGTTTAAAGCCATTCCCCCTTGTTCTGCCACTACATGCCCTCATAGAAAGTCCCTCACCAGCCTTCTTGTAGCCCCTCTAGGTACTGGGAGGTGCTGTGAGGTCTCCCCAGAGCCATCTCTTCTCCAAGATGAGCAACCCCATCTCTCTCCACCTGTGTCCATAGCAGAGGTGTGCCGGCCTTCTCTGTTATTCTTTGTGGCACTCCTCCCTACTCACACCTACAGGTCCACGTCCTTCCTATGTTGGGGGCCCCACAGCTGGACACAACACTCCAGGCAGAGTCTCATGAGAATGGAAGAGAGGGGCCGAATCACCTCCCTTGGCCTTCTGGTTGTATTTTTGGTTCTGTTTGTTCTGTTCTGTCTAAATAAATGCTTTAAATTTAAAGCATTACAAAGTTGTGTTATTACTATGGATTTTTAACGTGAATTGGATAACAGCATAAATATAAAATTATATAATCAAATATCTTTACATGAAAGTCATTTGAAGGGACTTTAAGTGTACTACCTTTCAATTTAGGGTCAAAATTTATCATACCTATGTGATCTGTTCCACAAAAGTCTCTGTGGGTTTAGGATGGAAAAAGGGATAGTCTGATACTTAACTTCAGTCTCAGAACCTGACACTGCATTCATACAAGACAGCTATTGCTGACTGCTATTAATTAGGTATCCTGGGTTTTGGAATGTTTCCAGCCTGAAAGTTGCTCTCCTAAGGATCATTAATGAGGTCCCAATTATCCTGCTGTGGGGCAAGTGACAGTAACGGAGTCACACAGGCTCCACCTTCAGGATGTCTACAGAATTTAATATACTGTGTGACTTGGGCAAAATCTTTTCACTCTGTGAGGGGCAGACAGAAATGTTTAGGTAATTCAGGTAAAAGCTTCAATCCTGTCGTCTGTACACATAATTCAAAGGATAAAAAAACCAAAAAATAATAGTTTAATATCTATGCAAATGTGTGGGCACCAAATATATTATGAGATTTCTTTTCATGTAGAAAATCCACCAAACTTGCCTAAATCATAGCCAATGTAGTGGTGGCCACACTCTCAGAGTGTTCTGTTTCTTTAGAGGGTCAACCCTTTCTTTATTTTTATCTTAAACCAGATAAAAGCATCTTTATCTTCCCCAAACCTATTATTTTATGCACTTAAAAATAAAAAAAACAATAATTACTAATGAGCCATGGGGCCAGGTCATTGTTCTGAATCTTCCTCTTTGCAGCTCTGCACAGTTATTCTCACACTGACAAGAGCCCTTTCTAGCAGATGATGATTGGTAGATTTTGAATAAGATCATGGTCAAATTGAGAAATGCTGATTTATCCTGTTCAAAATTAATTTGGTAAAAGCACAATAGAGACTCGTAGGACAAGATTCAAACAAACAAACAAAAGTAATGTCTTGGGGTGACTCCATCATGTGTATCCCCTATCAYGCTCTATGCCCAAAAAGAAATAATATTGTGTCTTTTCTGTGCCTTTAAACTGAGCTGGAGAAAAGGAAAAAAAAAAACCAAACGAACTTTTCAAAACAGTTTCTCAAGGACACGGAGACAC
>RAHM01000328.1:613627-640376 GCA_003713295.1 Parotia lawesii | reverse complement strand
GAGATTTCATTTCATTATTTAGCATTATTATCCTTTTCTTGTGTGTTTGTTAAAATAAATAGTTCTTATCTCATTCACTTTCCTTCGAGGAAAATATTTTTTTTTTTTCCCCGAACCCTGTGGGGGGAAGGGTGGTTGTAACCTGGTTTCCTCTCAGAGGATATATTGCTAGATTTTGGCCAAACCGGCACAAGTAATAAATTACTTCATTTTTTTTCTGAAACTGTACTTCTGCAACTTCAAAACACAGTCTTTGAAACATTTTCTCCTGCACCTGTCCCACTATAATTCCAGTGCTAAGAGTCAATGTAACAATCTGTTTCTTGTAAGTCATTCTGCTCCAAAAGAATTTCGTGTAATAAAGAAATGTTCAAAATGGTAAATATTGGTAAGAAAAGTTTTTTTAAACAGCTGACTTGAGGTTTTAAGTAGCCTGGTACAAAAGTCAATATTCAGGGTAACATTTTGATTGTCTTAGATATTTTATGAGTCAAAACCAAAATCACTGTAAAAGAAGTAACATGGTAAATTTAACATATTAGTCAGAAGAYAGTAGTTGAAAAATTAATGCTATTGCAAAAAACGATAGATAATCTATTATGATAGATAACCTATTATGATAGATAATCTATTTTATTAGCCTTATACACCGGGTGGGCAATGGCTCTGGGGACAACAGAGATATCAAAATCCCAGGGCCAATTTATCTGAGCTCCTAATCTTTCCTTATCTTCTGCACAGCCTTACAATGCCATCTCTCCAGCTGCCGTAACCAAAGTTTTGAAAGACACCACTGGAAYTCTCAAACAAACTGGCCTAGGAAGATAATCTATTGATAGTTTCAGACTCAGATATGGATTTTTTTTCRTCATTGGCAAGTCAAGAGAGAAGCCACTTCTTAGTTGTATGTGTAAGTGCATGGAGCTTTTAAAAAAAAGGAAAACACTATTCTGGTACTGCAGCAAGTTCATTTCATTTGGCAGATTTTAATTTTGCTCATCACTTTTCCGAAATATATGAGAGTCTGATTCATTAAAAAAATAAATTATTTACATTTGTCTGATATCATAGTAATGTGCCATTATTACAAAAAAGCCTAATGAACCAAGAAATTATTTTATGGCATTTAAACACAGCAAGTAGATATTTAAACACCAGCTGAGCAACAAAACTTTGTCTGCTGAGGGAATGAACCTGGACTTGTCCAACAGCTCTGACATATGTTGAAGCATCCAGAGAAAATGCTGAAAATACTGATCCAAGTGTGCTGGTGTGTTCTGCTAAGTCTAGAACATAGCAAGTGGTTTCGTAACCCAGAGAGAACAAAATTATAACTACAGACTGGTCAGTTTTGGCTAATGCTTCTATTATCATTTTCGTAGAAAGTTACAGACACAATTCCTTTTTATAAAGGTCTCCAATGCTTAAAGCACTTTTATACCTCTTAAAATCCACATCTTGCTGTACTCTGATGATGAGGATAATGAATAGTCTCCAACCATGTCAAAACAACTGCACTTTAAGTCTTCACATAGAGAGAGAAGAGGAGGGGTGAATCAATTTTTAATTTTCTAAATGACAGAATCAAATTTGTGAAAGAATATAAAGCAAGAGTAATTTCTTTATATCCGTACAGTCTTCAGGACTGTGCTGAAGAAAAGTTGAGGAATTTTGCCTTCTGTGTTCATTATAAACCACAAAATTTCAGTCAGAAATGTGCTCAGTTCTAGCACCGGTTACCTTCTTTTCACCTCTCCTCCCCTGGAGGATGTATCTAAGCCACTTTAAATCTTCTGTCGGCAAAAGCAGGAGAGGTCCAAAAACCTCTTGGGTTGTAGAAAAGGCATTCCTGGCAGCAGGGATCAGAAAGAGTGACAGAGGGGCGGAAGAGTGACAGGATATAGGAAAAGAGGGAGGACAGGAGAAGAAGATGGATGCAGAACTCTGTGACACATTTTAAGTTCTGTATCTTTAAGTAAAGATATTGTCTAGTTATATTTCTGGGTTCTTTTCAAGTAGCTCACAGATATTTTTGTTTACGAAGAGAACCATCACAATATTTTATTGAATATATTTAGAYGTAGACTGCTTGCACATACCCAAGCCGTATTCAAACCTATCCACATACCTTTTGCATCATTCATGCAAGAAATCCAAAACCAGTATTGCAAAGTGATTCTTTTTGCAAGAAAAACAAGAAAGATTATCCAATTTCTTGAATAGAAGAGTCCAACACCAGAAGGCATATGCATATGGAATCCTAATAGATAGGAAGCTGACCTAGAATGAAAATTAGGATTGAATTCAACAGAATCATTCATTCATTAAAATACCAACTCAAATTAAATTCTGAATTCGATTTTGCAATTGAGTTGGTTAATTCTTAGTAGATTAGCATTCTTTATGACCCTTTATCCTTACGCATGCCACTGTATTTATTACTAACACTAATGAAAGCAATAGGGCTCCACTATATTTTAATGTTAACTACAKAAGAATGACCTTGAGTAGGCAAATAAGCAAGACAATTTACTTGAGTACTTTAATGCTCAACCAAGAAACTTTCTGGCCTGATGACAGTACCAAACAGAGGTGCGGGACTGAAGCCTTATTCTCTCTTTATCATTCCCTTGTCAGCAAGACAGGGAAGCTAATTCTCTCAGGCTCTGTGACATTCTCAGAATGAAAACATCTCAGAACTAACAAGTGTCCTGAATTTAGTGTTTACATTAGCAGTGAGCAGGTTCCCTTTGGTGTTAAGCAACTAYAAAGAAATCTGCAAACAGTTGAGTAGCCATGCAATGTACATCACTTATTCAAAACAATATATGAGGGTGAGGACCAAGTTTTTAAACCTCTTTAGAAAAATTTGACACCACCATATATGTGTTACTAAAAGTTTAATAATTGTTTTATGAATTTGTATAGTTTTCACTCATTTGGTAACAAAGCAAATTATGTCTATGGGATCTTCTTCTGAATAYTTAGAGGAATGTCTGCCAAAGTTGTGAATTAGTGAAGCAGAATTTATTCAGAATTTATTATTGAACACGACATTTGCTTATACATCTGTGTGCATCTTGCTCTGTTTGTGGTACTTTACTTAAAAGGTCTAAGATGTTTAGCTTCATCCTTTGCTATTCGTATGGCAAAGTGCAGCTTCTATTTGCACCTGAATAAATGGGAGACAGTGAGCTGATTATTTCAGACAGTCAGTAAAGTGAGACGCAAACATACTGACAGAAATCGATGTGCAGCACTAAGACATGAAGAGGAGCAAAAGGTAACCTGACTGAAATGGCCAGCCAAGGTACTTTTACCAAATGATGAGGAAAGGACAGTAACTTAAAATGTTATTATCAAATAACCACATGTGAAAACCACAGGTGAAATATGTCAAATAAATCAAAAGCTAGCAGCAAATAAAAAAAACTACCTTAGGAACCGGTGTGCACGCAGCTTCCTCACGAAGTGACAGTGAAAGATGACACTTACTTAATACAACATATCTGTTAGTACAGRAAGAATGCCAGTTTATTCTAATTATGTTTTTATAAAGTATCCTCATGTTTTTGCATGTGTATTCCTGTTTACAGTACCTTKTTTCAAAAGACTGGCTCTATAAATGCAAAGTTTACTCTCATTCAAATCATGTGCTTTGTGTTTATGAAAAATGCTTCTTCTCACTGCAGTATTAGCAGCTATGGTAATTTTACTGAGAAAATGTAGCTAAAAAGCAGAATCTCTACTTGAGCATAGAAAAAACAATGAAAAAATCCCAAGAAGTAAAACTCATGCTGTGTATGTTTCCATCTCTGATAGCTCATAATGCATTTTAACCACAGGAACCTTCCCATCATGTATTAATTATGATCTACAAATAAAATCATTATCATTATGTAATGAAAAATGTGAGTAAATTACTTTTAATATCATGTGCAGTAGAAATTCAACAGAAGCCATGCAATTTTTATATTGGAATTTCTCATTATCACATTCGCTCCTACCTGCTGTGGATGTTATTTGGCATTTCTTTTCCCTTCATGACAAACAAACAGAGATTTGCAGAAAGGTCTCTCAGAATAGTCATGCGTGGTTCTTCGTATATTAAAAAAATAGTGCATCGGCTCTCCAAAAATGATCTCTTATTGCCTCTGCTCTCTGTTCTCTTGCAAGAGCCTTGGAATTTCTATTTGTGCTCAATTGCTCTACTTGAGTGGATAAAACAGCTTGGCAAGCAGGGCTCGGTTAAGCACTTCTAGAGCTTCTGCTAAGTAAAACTCCCTTTCTTCTGGGAGTCTGCAAAAAGACCATTGAGTGCAGCCAATATAATCTAAGTACATATTGACATACCTATGGACAATTTTGGAAAAACCCTAGCTTATAAATTTTCCTCGATTTTACACCTTTAAGAATCCCTTGATGATTCCCTGAATGAAGAAGGTTCAATACAGTTAACCTGAGACTGAGAACTCGACTTTGATGTTGTCGAGTGTCTCCCAGCAAATGCAAGAAAAAGTGGGTTCCGGAGCAAATATTGRTCAAATGTAATGATTAAATCACATCCTCAGGAAATATACTGTAACTGCTTACTGCCACAAAAGAGTCTCTGTGGAGCTGCCAGTGCAAATGCCATATGCAGGGATGCCATCTCTAGCATTAAGGACATGCTTGGAGAGGAGGCAAGGAGGCATTTCTGTTGGCCTGCACACGTCAGAAGCCTAGATTGGCTTATAATCAAATTTAGCAATTGGCCCATAAGCTAAACAAGACTCTTTACACGTGTCTTTTTGTGGGGATATAGCATGTCTTTTGTGGCGACGTACAAAATAAGAAGGAAAGAATATGGGAAGGACTTGGTAGTGGATGGGACTAAACGATTCAGAGCATCCTGCATTTCTCTAAACTAGAAAAAAAGGAGGAATTTGCTGCAGTAAATGATCAGTATTTCTGTGTTGCAAATSGTTCGTGGTAAGGTTGGCCTTACATGTTGCCTGAGGATGTAAGCTGATCATGAAACATCAGCTTAGACTGCATGCTTCTATACGAAGTAGATCTCCTCAATTGCATACTTTGCCTTCTTTACCTTGGCGAAAGGGAGATMTTTTAATCCACATCCTGACATATTCATTTATACATGTGCTCTCTACAATGTATCTAAGGATTTATTCATGAGAGAAACGAACATTCCTCAAGAATCAGAAGAAATCAAGGCTCTGGATGACCTGAGAAGACAAATTTAAAATAGACATTATTGGACTAAAAAATCCTGGACAAAGAACGTTTACTGATATCATACTTCTAAAGAATTCCTCTTCCAAACACCTGTCTAGTTAAGTATCCCATAATTCCCTCATTGAAAAAGATTCAAGAAAATATTAACTAATAAAACAATTTATTGCCTAAAAGTAGATTAAAGTGCCACTCCATTAATAAAAACACAGGGCTGGACTCTCAGCCAAAACTGACTTCCTTTGCCATCAGTCATGGTTGAAAGACTCCTACCTGGCAGAAAAATTTGCTAAGTTGTTTTTTGGCCCTGTTGGAATCCAGGAGGAATTTGCCATTAGCTTCTTTTGGGCCGGCATGCCCTTTAAAATATTGTAAAGATTTGTCATGCCTAAAGTCCTCGGTGACATGACACAGCATTATCCTCTGTACCCACAGTATATCTCTCACCTCCTCTGCCTCTGCATTCTGGCTCTCTAGGACAGGAGGTACTTGAGAAAGCGTGGCAGTAAAAAAGGTACTGAAGATCTGAGTCAAAGCACAGAAAACAAACGAGCCATGTGAAAAATTTCTCTTTGTCATAACTTTTCAGAATAAAATTAAAGATGAAACACTTGCCTGGCTCTACTGCAGATATTCTGATAAAATATTGTTTTAAGAGACCCTAATCACATGACTATAGTCATTATAACATAAATTGATTCAGAAGAGATTTAATCAATTTAATAAATTAATTTAATGCTTCTGGCTGTAATTATTATTCTGCATTTATTATGTAGGATTTTTATTAGCTTAATGGTTTTATACATTTATCAGATATTCACTGAAGAAAATTTCAGTGACTCATAAAGAATCTGAATAAATCAGCAATTACTTTTTTTTTCTTTTAAATGGTTTTATTATAATGATTTGCTATTTTGACTCTTAGCAGTCATGAAAAATTTCTACAGCTTCATTGAGAAAAGACTCTATCCAATGTCATCGAAAGCCACAAAACAGATTCAATAGATTGCATTGCACTGTAAATCATGTATAAATATCTTTATAATACAACAATTCCTTATGTAATTCATAAGCATCACTTCCATTTTATATGTCTTTTAAATAAACAAGTCATTTTAACAGTTGTGGAGTAAATGCTAATGTCTTTAACAAAGCTTTTTATTTTCATTTTCTCACTGTTCTAAAGCATGCCTACATCTCTTTTCTAGTCCTGCATGCACATGGTGAAAMCATGTAAACTCCATTATTATGGGCCTTTGGCATTTTAAGATTTGCTTTGGCTTCTCTTCAAAATAATAACACATAAGCAGAYTCTGTAAAGGGAATTTATGCATTTTAAAAATTTTACTGAAAAATATCCAGAAATTTATAGCAAAATGTTGATTTAAAACTGATGTTATTTATAGAAGTAGCTGCACTCACCCTGTAAGAAGTTCACACAAATTTTGACGTGTTCAGTTGAACATATGTGAGCTTGGTCAAACTGCATTGCATGCGAAGGGTCACTCAGTAAAATTATGTTCTTCAAACTTACTGCTGTACTCCAGACTCTGCATGTCCAAAGAATACATCTTGCAGGAGTTTGACAAAATGTTTTTTCTACTATCTGTGGGCTTGCCTGATATTCTCCCAGGCATCCTTGTGAAATGCCTATGGAAACGAAATCAGAGCGGGGGAGTCTGCAAGCTTTCGAAGCTGCGAGAGGAAGCACTGGCAAGTGATCTCTGTTTGGTTGTTTTGAATTCAAAAGCAACCTGTCTTTCTATGGATTAACCTTGCCAGTGCATTATTTACTGCTGTAGCACAGAAAGGTAAACAGAAGCTTTTGGAGTTAGTAGAGCTCCACTGCATTTTTTGCATTCACTACACACCCTGTTTTGACTCAAAGTTGTCTAAATTAACTGACAAAAAATTACTTGAAATCGGCTTTTGTAAAAAGGTGAGGTATTTCTTTCTCTTGAGCTTGGTTTGGACTTTACATTTACTTAGAGAATTAAATGGTTATTTTAGGATGATTTCTACTTAGACACAACTTAAAGCATTAGTAACTTTTATACACCAGTTTTAAGAATATTTCTGATATAAAAATGGATTTGTTTGCACGCAGATGAACTCCGCAGCAATCTCATCCTTTGCAGGTTGCKCTTGCTGTAGCCAAGATTAATTAATTAGAAATATTAAAGTTACTATTAACTCTTGGACTTGATTCAGAAATCATTAGAAAGCTTGCGGCTCTGGCACACAAATAATTTTGATTTTCAAAAGTTAGCATTACACCAACAATAAGTAGTTTAAAAAATCAAAATGGCTTGCAAGAGGAAAAGGAATACTACTATAAAACTTATAGACTATAGAACTATAGAACGTTCTTCTAGATAGTTCCAGTTGGAATTTAATTTTTGCCCATCTGTTTACATTTCCTTTATGCAAGGTACATAGTTTTCATGAAGTCGTTATCTTCATTGTGTAGCTCTCCATCTCACTAGCAAGAGTAACTTTTAATTCGTAGTTTTGTGGTTAAAAGGTGAAAAAGAACTCCACTCCAATGTAACCAACACAAGAACTACTGGAGATTGCTTCCAAAAATGCTGTGATCAGGAAGTCAGAAATTTTTGAGTCTGGTTGAAGATTTCATACAGGGAATTTTTCCCAAAAATGCTTCAGTGTGATTCTCAATAAACAGGACAAGAGTCACTGTGCATAGTCTCATATATCCAATGTTAACTTTCCCCAGCACGCAATGTGAGAGGCCTCAAAAGACATTTTTTTCCAGAAGAAGACAAACACTGATCCATCTTGGAATAAAACTACCTGATAGAATCATAGCATTGTAAGTATAACCAAGGAAGAAAAAAAATTAGAAATCTTCAAAAAGAAGCAAGGGAACAGGGGAAAAATTTGCTTGTTAGAGTGACTGGCTATCAAGTTTATTAAGAGAAATAAATGTAAGAAAAAGTAAAGCAACCTGGTCAAGTTACTATCAATGTGTAACACAAAACAACAAAAAATGAAAATCTCTGAGCTATTGTTTAGGTTTAATGTATCCAGGAAAACTGGGGGGGAAAAAAAAAGGAAATTTTCTTTTTCAAGTTTTGTTCTTAGAAAACATCAAAGACAAAGAAGAAGCACTTAAAAGAAATTCTGAATTCTAAAAAGACTTGTGACAGATGGCAATTTTTGGAAGCTCTGCATACTTTTGTTTTAAACCCTTGCCTTTTTTATTAGATTGAAATTAGATAAGTCTTAATTAAGATTTCTAATTTTTGCCTTATCCAATCATATAACACTTTTCATGAAAAGTCAGAGCTTTCACTTAGAAGGAAAATATTCTTTATTGTTCAAATCAATGTAATTTTAAAAAACAGAAACACATTGAGAATTTTCTGTATCTTAGTCTCTACAGAGCAAGACAGCCAACAGATGGAAAGCGCCAAAGAATAAGTAATAAAATTTACAATTCATAAATAAAATTGTCTAATTCACATTTTCATGAACATACACATGGTGAAATTTATGATATATTATAATGGACCAATAACAATTATTTCCCATTTATTATCTCATTTCCAAAATGAGGAGGCCTGACAAAAGTTTTGTTGAAGTCCTGTAGGGTCACAGTTACTACTTAAACATACTATTAGAAACCTTCTATCAAAACAGCCAACCTTACAGTGCCTCAGTAGATTATCCTCCCCCTTGGGTTTAAACAAATGTCATTTCTACAGTTTAACACATCATGGCAACATTTGCCATTTGCACGATAGCAAAAACCCTAAAGTATTAAAAGAAAATGAGTCATGTCTTTGTCATGCTCTGCAATTGCGTGTTAGAATGAAACACCTTGTGACATAGGATGTGATAGGCCTTAAAAAAATCAGAACGTCAAAAAAGTGAAAGAAAACTATAAATTAAGACCAAAACATGACTTTGTACCAAATCTGAGCTACCTAAAATACCAACCATACTGCAGAAGAGTTTACAAGTGTCAGGAGCCAGATTCTACCCTTACATCCTCCTTAGTGGTGTTAATTTGAGTTGGAATGTATTTTTAAAGAGGTAATATAATTAAATAAGAATCTGAGCTTTGGTAGCTACTATAATTTGAATGTGCAGTACATCTTCAGCTGAATTACCCATTTCAGTTGGCCTAGAAGGAAAAATATTATATCATGGAGTAGATCTCTGGCTGTTTTTTCATTCTGTATGATTTTTATTCCTAGCATGTCCCTAAACATTTTCTCTATTTTACCTTTATCCACCATATAGAAACATAGCACTAATTTCTTTCTACAGTTTTATTATTGCACAATATTTCAGTTAAAAAGATTTGGCTTGTATCCTCTGGCAAGGAGAATTGCTGGTTTTATGAAATATTATCCATCAACTTAGATAAATTTGTTCATTTTGCAAAGTTCTCTTAGCAAAAGAGTTGAAATAGAGGCATTTATGCTCTGTCCTAAATCGTTTTTCAGCACATTAATACATGGCTTGCTATTTTTGAGCAGTCTTATGGAAATTATTATTAACTGTGGGTTTGTTTACTTTCTATATTCATTGATGCTTAGCCCCCAAAGTTGGTAAAAATCCCAGGAAACCAGGTAGTCATTCATTTTAGTAAATACATGTGCCTAAATTATAATTATCCACTAACTCAAAAAGCCAGAAATTTCCAACAATAAAAAATTATATTCACCGTAAAAAGAAAAGGAAGAATTCAATTATGCTAGAGAGAAAGAGGGCTTGTGTCTGTTTGTCAGTGCCTATGAGAGGAAAAGAGCAACTTTGAATTCTCTTTGGTTTGGTTTGCTCTAGTTAATATGAAGAATAATTTACTGCCAATTTTAATAAAAACATGAGTAGACTTTGGTTCTACATGTAATAAAGCATGACTAGACCTCCTATTTATACACATAATTAATGCACCTTCTTTTTGGACCTTATTTTTACATGTAATCAATGAGCATAGTCCATGGCATGTGCAGTATTTGGAATTTTTTGAACCTAGAAATATTACTGGAGCAGCATCCCATGATGAGATCAAAATGATCACAAGCTCCTCATCCTCAAGAAGAATCCTTGAGAGAAGAATCTTAGCCCTGCATACATCCAGATTTAGAACCCTAATCTAACCATAAGATCTATATAATGGAATGACAAAAGGGTTATAATGTCTTTACACAAGTATGATATGAACTTCTGTGTCTAATAATGACCAAAGACTGCTTTTTCATGTGGAGCCTGTGATATATCTGGACTTGTCCTGCTAATCAGTTTTGGTCTAATAGGCACTTACTGTTATCCTTCAAATTCAATAATAAGGTTAAGAGGGCTAGCAGGATTGAGAAATGACTGCTGCCCTTTATCTTAGGTGCAGAGCCAGCTTTTAAATGAAAAAAAATTACTCTGTGAATCACCACTTTAAAGGGATCATTTTATGCTCAGCTTTTCTTACTCTAATCTTCCAGTCCTCAGCTGCCGTTTAAGCAGTACGTTTAGCACTCACAAATGTAACATCTGGCAGTCCTCAACATAGCTTCCCAATATGTATCCTTAGGAAAATTTTAAATATTGAAAAATTCATCCCACATCAATTGTTTTGAGGAAGGCCGAAGGAACAAAGCCACGTGGAGGGGCTTCTATTTTTCTTTTGTTAACAGTTCCAAACTCCTGATGGCTTCTGGATAATTAACTCTTTAGAATTTTAATTGAGAGCTGAAGTAAAGTGCTCCTTTATAACAGTAATCTGAAACTATAGCAGATTATTTCTTTGTAAACCAAATCACAAAACTTATCTGGTTGGATCCTTTTGTGTCTTTCTTAAGAAAATCTGAAGCAATATGTAAAAAAGGGCATAAAAATTTTTTGTGATACAGATTTGAAAGCAGAAAATACCATAAAAAATGAGCACATTTTAAACATGATTAATACATCCTCCATGAGGTCACAAAAACAAAGTGCAAATAATGATGTGGAAGCAACTACTATGCACTACCTCTTGAGGAATTCACCTCTAGATTCTCAGAATCACTCTCAAAACTCACGGATATCAGCTTCTCAGCATCCTTTTTACCAATCTGTTGTCTATTATAAATTTGTGGTGTCCTACAACCTTCCTTAAACCACTGGATCTCAATATCACTTGTGCATGATTGATGCACAAATGTAAATAAAATACAGCAGGCACATCAGCAGAATGGTTCTGTTACATACAGACAAGAGGCTCAAGGATGAAGTAGCTTATTGGCAATTTCATAAATTATATATAAATAAGACCAGCATGTAATATAGCTATTTTCAGTCTCACACGGGTAAATGTGGCATGAAAATGAAATGAAAAGTAAACGTATTTACTTTTTCTGATGTCTTACTACATAATTTATTAGGCTGATGCTCTTCATTATATTTTATAGTCCATTATTTTTCTATGTGAATTCTCTTACAATATCAAGTGAGGAAACCTTTTTAAATTAAAAATTTCAGAGTGAAACATTAATATTCAAATCAAATACAGTGCTATTGTGGGGCTTCAGGGACAAAAAAAAACTTTTATGCTAAGCACAATGTAGGATTGATAGGCATTTCTGTTATCTCGTTCATTAGTCATTCTGGACAGTTCAGACAAGTTGCTACCCACAATAATGGAGAGCATTTTACTTTTTAAATGTTAATTTAAACTCTATTTTATAGTGAACTGAAGAAAACTATTTATTTATATATTTATTGATTGTGACAAAAGAGATATTTGCATTCTTTCTAATGGAGTAAGTAATATTCATATAGCTGTAGCCAGGAGCCTGACATAAGATGTGATAGGCAGCATATTCCACGGGAGGATGACCACCTAGGTTGAGATGTACAATAGTCTAATAAATTTGTATTAAATTTCAGAAATTTATAAAGAAGAGAGTAAAGAGGAGAATTCTCATGACCGGCTTTGCCAATCTTTTACTTTCAGCTCCTATCTCCATCACTTCTCTACATAATTCCCCTTCTGAATTTAAACTCACTTCTTGTTTGTTCCTTCGAAGACATCTTCCAAATTTCTTCATTGATAGTGTCAGCCTATAAAGTCAAGCAAAGGTAATATATCACTAAGCACAGGTACTATATCAATCTTACACATCATTTTGCAAGCTCTGAGCTGCCACATCCAAACTTTCGCACTTTCACAGTGGAGAGTAACATCACAAAAAACTTAAGGTTTAGCAATTATGAACTTGCTGACCACCCTCTGATTCTTCAGTGGAATCTATATTTTTTCTTCATAAAATAACAACAAAACCCAAACTGTCAGCAAATATTTATTCATTAGGCTTTATTGTCTTCAGCATTTTTCTACACTGCCCTGTTGAAAACAGATATAAATATAAAATATTTATTCAATGAATGTGTGTGTTAATCCAAGCAACTACTTCAAGAAAAAAACCAAATTCTTAGAAAGTTTAAGTATTAAAAACATATGTTTTTTCTGCATAAAAAAATAGTTTTATAAGAAAAAAACCAAACTGTGAAGATTCTAAATATTCATATTCCTCTAAATTATTATAGCATTAATAACATCTTAACTTTATTACTAACTTCCTGTTAGTAAGTCAACACCCAATTCAATTGGTCAGAAGTGAGCAAACCATCAGATTCAGATGGAGAGCAACATAAAGTTTGGGAGGGAATGAACAGGCTTGTAGAACACTGGCTGTATCTGACTCCATCCCTTGCGTATCTCCTCCAGCTGGGTCTCCAGCCTTTGCTGCTAGATCGCATCCAAGCTGGCCTTCATGCCAAAGCCATCTGTTTCATCTCCCAGACCTCACACTGCTTCCTGACGTTCTGAAGAGTTCACAGGAGCTTTGTTTCAAGGCTAAGGTTTTCAAGGAATAAGAAGACAGCAGTGTGGAGGCTGTTGTCCTTGCCACTGTGCATTAACCAGCAAACTAAGCCATCAAATATTCTGTTTGCGGGGAGAAGGCAGGATGAATGTTCAATAATTAGCTGCTTTGGCTCAGCAGTCATTCCCTTGTGACTTTAAAAGCTTGAGCTGTGAACTCTGCTCTTTAAGATGAAACCCCTTTTTATCACTGTTACAAACACACTTGGTATTATAATTAAAACCTTGGAGAAAATGTTCCTACAACTTTTGGGCATGCACTGATTTCCTTTGGTTCTTTTACCTTGGCTTGACCCTGTGGGTGCAGGTGTGTGCGTGCACGCACAGACCTGTATACGCACTGATGAGAAATAGAAAGGGATGTCACTGAAAATCAGAGCCTTTGTAGGTGTTCCGATTCATACTCAGAACAACAGGAAGACAGCAAGACTCAACCCTCTGCTGGATACAGTCATTACAAGACCTCACATCCTTCCTGGCACCAGCTTGAATGACTCAGCAGCAGGAGAGGACCTCTGTAAGTAACAAGGGCTGTGGGGTAGGGATGGAGACATCTTCTCCAGGCAAGAATGCCTGGGGCAATGCCCCCCCTGCTTCTTGGGAAGACATTTTTCTACACAGGTGATCATTTCTTATGGGTAAAAGTTCATGTATTTTATATTTAACTGCTGTCCCTGAGCTACTGCACTGAGCCAGGCAATGGAGTCCTTTCTGTGGTATTAGAGAACAAATTTGCCACACGGAGCTGTGTCCCTGCTTCACTTCAGCCATTCCTGACCTCCAGAACTTCCTTCTGATGCTGCTAAGATTTAACCTGATCCAAGGCTCGTAGGTATGCGATTTTTCTTAGAATAAAAATTGCATGAATATTAAATTTCAATGGTTGTGCATCAAGGGACGCTGGTGTAATTTGTTGGACAGAAGACCTTTTTTAAGATTCTCAAGCAGACTTGGGTAGTTTGTTGAATTGGTAGGAAATATCTCATATATCTGTGACACACTTGATCTTTCTGCAAAAATGAAAGAGAAGAGGTTAGATTATGCTGAGAGCCCCTTGAGGCAGATTTTAGTATGCAGAGTGGGTACAACTTTTACAATCATCTTTGGATCACGAGGGCACAGTTCAACAGATTGAATCCTCAAAGGGATGGCATTTCTAGAGATTTAGGATGTTTTGCCCAATTTATGTCCATTTCTAGTGGAAACTGAAGACTACTATTTCAAGCTCCTCCATTTCCTGCATAATTTCTTCTGGTTTTAATTTGCGGCTTTCTCATATTGAGTGTTTCTTCACAGATCCAAARTATGACTATGATGGTGTAAGCAGTCTGCTAATAATAAATATTTCTTCCATTTATTTTTCAGGAGGAGGATCTGTAATTATATTACTATCACTGTAAATAACTAAAGCACTGATGCTTTTATGGTGGAAATGAATTCAGAAGACTGAGTATTTCTGAATTAGTATTTTTCCTCTAAGCCTATATGACAGCAAAGAATACATGCAATTACCAGAAATATCTATAGTGATTAAAATGGTAAGTAATGACAGCCCCTCTTATTAGCATAAAATAAAACAAATTACAGATAAACCTATTTATTTGGGTTTTTTAATAGGAAGAAAGTGCTTACAGACTGATGGTCTGTCAATGGCAGGTGGTGCAAAATAGAGAAGAGCAGAAAATCTATCCTTATCTTTCACACAGGGACGTAGATGTATTTCCAGGGGAGAAAAAAAGAACCATTAAGACAGTTCAAAAGTTTAAAATCTAAAATAATTTCAAGTAGATAGCTAGKCATTTTGCCTTCCTCACAGATCCATTTATGAGGTTTATGTCCTAATTCTGCTGACATCAACATCTGGAGGCAGAATTAAGGCCATATTGTACACTGAATCAGAAATTTAATTTATATGAAAAATTACATGTCTTCATTTTAACTCAGTTTTGAGTTGCTTACATCTTCCTGAAAACAGACACATAAATCACACATACAAACATCTATGGCAGGCATCCTGCCTTTGCTCAAAATATTCACTAATGAGACCAAGAAAGCCTTTTCTAAGAGGTGGAGACTTCTGCAAGAACTCAGTAAACCAAAGTAACTAATTAATGACTCCTGAAGAAACTGTGAGAAAAATTTTACTTTTTTAATTCAGGTGTTCAAAAAATGTATTTGTCAGCTTGCATTCAAAAAATTCTCTGAAGTACTTTTCCTAAAGTTTTAAATGCAATGGCTTCTAGGATGGCAATAAAAGTTTCAGAAAGCTGTGAGACTCAAGAAAGATGCAATCAAATTATCCATTCAAAGTTCATCACAAATTTTCTTACAATAAACAAAGTTGGGGTTTTTTTTTAGTGTGGGGTAAACATGGTTGCCTTCCTCAATTACTGCAGTTGTTGGGTAAATTAAAGCTGCTGAAAGTGGGGCATTTGGGGATGAAATTCTTAAGGATAGAAAATATCAAATATTTTGTGTGCAACTTGAAATTCTTTTTCAGTCACTCCAGTCTCTTCCAGCACAAGGGCTGGCAAGCAGTCCTGCATGTGACTTTTAGAAAGCCACAAAAAAGAAGTGACAAACAAGCCAGCACAAGTCAACCAGGCTGGCAAATCTTTGCTGTTGCAGAACTTTCTTGGGAGAAATCAAACACCAACTGTGTGATTTGCATCTTTCAGAAGAAATACTCTGCAGAGCAAAGCTTTTACATGCAGTCCAAGACACGGAATTTCTCTTTATGCTCTTAAGTAACACTTGGTTGTTGCTGAGCAAGATCACGCTTCCCACAAAAGACATACTAAATCCAGTTTCTACTGTCCATCTTCTGTCACACCTAGAGACAACTGAAAGGCACAGAAAATTGRAGAGTTAAATACTGGAGCTTTGCAATGTGTTTATCTCAACAAGCTTTTGAAAAAATAGAGATTCGGTGCCTTTCAAGTTTTTGTGTCACAATTAAAACTAGTAAATAAATACTCTGAACACCATCTTACTTTTGGATGTAAGTAACCAAAGAGTTAGGCTGACAAAGATTCTTGGACAATGTGAGAATGAATTTTATGAAATTAATAAAAGAGGAATTTGTCCTCCTAAAGCTGAATGCAGAGACCTGAACAAAATGCTTGGTCTCTGTCCAGAGCCCTGAACAAAAACCTCAGAGCAGTGCTCAGAAAAAGCAACATGAGGAATAACGGCTAAAATGTAAAAATTATGTCAGAGCTGGGTTCTACAATGCTATATTACCTACTTACCAGCCCTGGATTCAAGATGGGAACTCTGGATTTTAATTTCCTCCTCTTTTAAGCTGAAGCAAGCACCCAAACAATCCAGTGGCTGATTCAGAGGCTGAAAGGAAACTGGCAGCATCATCCTCTGGGACTTCAGGTTTATACCTGTGGGGAATAACAAGCATGAAACTAACCTGAAATAAACCCCTTTGTACAAGGTTCTATAACAGTAAATATAAAACATTCATAGAGACCTGAAAGGTTAACAATTTTATTTCCATTCCAGCTTTAGGTAAACTTCAAATAATTACACCATCTTTAAGATATGACTCCCAGGATCTCCAAGCACCTGTGTAACTCCAAATTAGTATCAGCCTGTCAGCTATGTCTGATGCCAGAAGGTGCACAGAGTGAATGGGCAAAATTAAACTCAAAGATCTGTTCAAAATACACACAAAAAATCTGCAACTTCTCCTGTCCTATGCTGTATATCCATATGAAAATATTGCATAATGATTCAAAATCCTCATACTACACAGATTTGTGGTCTTCATCCAGTAACTTGTTTTCTGCCCAGAAAACACAAACTTAAATAGTCTGGTCGACAAAATGATAGGAATGATAGGAATATCTTTTAAATAACCGAATCACGGAACTGACCTAAATTACATTTTGTAATAGGTTCAAAAAGCTTGGCTGAAGATTTCACTTCAGATAAAAGTGCTTATAATAATTTCCAGAGAAAATTAAATGTGATAAGGGAAATTACTGTCTTAATTTTTTTCTTGCTGCATTGCTTCTTTTTCAAACTAGTATTAAATCACAGGTGGATAATAAATTTCCTACAAGTAAGTTGAAAAGTTATGAAATATTTTCAGATACCTGCAATGGAAAGCGTTTGAGAGATTATGCTACAAGGAATTCATTAAGTGTCTGAAATTTTCTAATAGTCTCTCAAATACCTTTGTAATTTACTTAAGCCTGAACTTTTGTTTGCTTTAAACTGTAATAYGTTTCTTCTTGGAAGACATTATTCTTTATAAAGTGGGATAAAGTAGATGTGTAGTGGGTTGATACTGGCTGGATTCCAGGCACCCACCAAAGGCACTCTCTCGCTCCCCTCTGCAGCTGGACAGGGCAGAGAAATTAGGACAAAGGGTTCATGAGTTAAGGCCCAGGAGAAAACACTCCTCAAACACCGTCATGGGCAAAACAGTCTCTAATTAGAGATAGGAAGTGAATTTATTGCTGACAAAATCAGAGCAGGAAAATGGCAAGTAAAATAAAGCCCTTAAAAACACCTTCCCCGCATCCCTCCCTCCTTCCCAACTCTACCTCCTCCCCAGTAGCTCAGGGAGAGAGGGAATGGGGGTAATGGTCAGTTCATCACCTGTGGTTTCTCCCGCTGCTCAGGGAGAGGAGTCATTCCCCTGCTGCACCATAGGGTCCCTCCCATGGGAGACAGCTCTCTGTGAACTTCCCTGACGTGAGTCCATCTCACAAGAAACAGACTCCTGCGAACTGCTGCAGTGTGAGTCCATCCCATGGGCAACAGTCCCCCTCAAACTGCTGCAGTGTGGGTCACTCTTCCATGGGCTCCAGTCCTTCAAGGATAGGCTGCTCCAGTGRGGGCTTCTCTTTCCATGGGCCTCTCACAGGGTTACAGCCTCCTCTCAGACATCCACCTGCTCTGGAGTGGAGCTCCTCCAGAGGCTGCAGATGGATCTTTGCATCCCTGTGGATCTCCATGGGTTGCCGGGACACAGATGTTTCAGCATTGTCTTCGCCATCGGCTGCGAGGGAATCTCAGCTCCGGTGCCTGGAGCACCTTCCTCACCTCCTTGTTCACTGCCCTGGGTGTCTGCAAAGTTGTTCCTCTCACATGTTCTCACCTGGGTCTTGTCTGGCTGCAATTACAACTGAGCAATAACTTTTTTTCTTCTTAAATCTGTTATCACAGAGGTTATCACAACATTTCTAAATTGGCCCAGCCTTGGCCAGCAGCACGTCCACCTTTGGAGCCCCCAGGGACTGGCTCTGCTGGACATGCAGGAAGTTTCCAGAAGCTTCTCACAGAAGCCACCCCTGTAGCCCCCCGCTATCAGAGCTTGGCCATGCAAACCCGATACAAGATGTTATATTTCGTTTTTGCTAGCTTTTCATTATGATTGATGCAGACCTTWAATGTGTTAATTCTATAGCATGAATTCATATTCAAATAGATATTTAAGAAAAGTGAACAGCATCAAATATGCAACAGTGAAGATCTGAACTACCCCTACCACCCACCTCTCATCAAGGAAGACTCCATTAGAGGAAATTTTAGTACTTTTGATTTTGGAGTCTTTTCTAAAGAAGTATTTACAAGGAAACTGGAACCAGAACTAGAACCAGAACCGGGAAAAGCAGACTGAGAAAAATTCAATAGCTAATTAAAAAAATTGTGACGCATCTGTGACAAATTTTCATCCCCTTTAAAGAAATTAAAATTAACTTACACTGTGTATCCACAACACTGTAAAAAACAAGTAAACATGCTTTACCTAGCCTGTTGAACAAATTGCACTGTGTTATACAGGTTTCAGACTAATGTTAGTATCTCCATTTTACAGGCATGAGACCTGCACAGCAATGGAAATCGTAACTAAGCAGCAGTTAGGCAGATACATCTTACACCCGAGAGAAGGGCACACAAACTGGTATTTAAAACTCTCTAAGTAGAGCATGGATTGTGCTGACTCACTCCCCATCACTCCCAATCCCAGTCTGCGCCCTTTCAAGAGCTCCCACACCCTGTAGGACCACCATGGACTGTATCTGACCCGGGTGTATGAAAATGCTCTTTACAGGGAGGCACAGAGCTACAGCATGTCGAAACAGCAGTTTGTAAGAGCTTGCCAATAGCTGCCCACTAATAGCTGTGGTACAATTAGTACATGTGAGCTATTATCCACATCCTGCCTGCTCGTCTCATCAGATCAGACAGCTACACAGCATGCCTCCAGACAGCCACTGCAGAGAGTTCCAGCACTGCAAGGCACATTCTGTGGAGCCCTGGAGACAGCCATGCTGCAAGATGTGTATTCACAGCAYTTGAGCTGGATTCCTGGTGGGCCTGTGATACACGAGTGAAGAACCCTATTCTCAGTGGGCACGGGTCCATCTAAAGTCGGCTGAATGGGGCTTAAGCAGATCAGCTAGGGATCTGAACAGGTGTGTTTGATGGGCAGTGAAAACCTGGCAAATAGGCTGGATGAAATGTATTTGTCCCTAATGAGTGCTGTCTTGAAACATCCTACTTTTGGAGGTATTGTGCTTTTCTGTTGTGGTTTAACCCCAGCCAGAAACTAAGTACGACCCAGCTGTTCACCCAGTGCCTTCCATGGAATGGGGAGAACAGGAAAAAGGTAAAACTCATGGAATGAGACAAGAACAGCTTAAGAAGTAAAATAAACAGTGTTATTTCATTATCATTATTATTATTGTTGTTATTTTTATGATTATTATTATTGATACTATTACTATTATTACTATAATTTTTTTTTTAAAGAAGAATGAGAGGGAGGAATAAAACCCAGGACAGACAAGTGATACACAGTACAACTTCTCACCACCCACTGATTGATGCTCAGCCCAGCCCTGGCTTTCAGGCAACCTGCCTCTTTTATGTACTGGGCATGATGCTCTGTGGTATGGAATATCCCTTTGGCTAGTTCAGGTCAGGTTTAGTGCAGCATTCAATCAACACGAAACTTCCCAAAGCATTCATTCAGCCTATTCAACTCGGCAAACTCTAAGCCCGTTCGATTTTCAGTTAGTCTCAAATGCCAAGGAGAGGGAATTAGAAGAAGGAGAAAGACAGAAGAGATATAGAGAAGCACACATATAGCTACCAGCTCCTGGTTTCCACCAGTGTTCACGGGATAGAAATTCCAAGATGAGGTAGGATCAATATAACTGAACCAAGTTCTGCTGACTCTTCACCCTTCTCCCTCTCTCACCCTATATTCACACATAAAACTACTCATTTGGAAACGTTTCAGTGCAGCTTCTTCTTTGCCACTTGCATTCCTTGAAAATTTACTCTTAGCAAGAAGATGTCCATCCAACCCAAATACAGCATACTAAAAAGGTCAAAGTACTACAGCAAAATAGCATAAATCGCAAAACATAATATGCCGAGTCTGACACCTCTTTGGTATCACCAAAACTGTAACTAGAGTGGGAAATTATATGTAATTATCTCCGTACTGGTAGGCTCTGAAGACTGTAATTTCATGGTGCCTGGATGTCATTTTCAGAACCTTCTGCCTCTTTGCAGTGCTGTAGGCACACTTTCAGCTGTCATCTGGTGCACTTGAAATAAAAGTAGGAGTAAAGGAGAGACACATAAACGTTTTATTTGGAGCAAGAAGTCATGGCAGTTTTCAAAATTACAGTAATCTTTTAGCATTGTTCCTACTGAAGTCAGAAATCTTCAGGAGATGCCTGATCTCTTCCTGTGGGCTGCACATTATTGAATCTCACTTGAGATTCGTTAATGGGAGAATATTATGCTCTAGGAAAAAAAGGTAGATCTCAAAGTTACAAGCTAATTTGCCTTATGTTGCCTCCTTTCTGTTTAGGCCAATAGGGCAAATAGGACAGGGCAGATCCAATTCATTAAATCCAAAGGCAGGATGTGGATGACGCCCAAATCCTTTAATATGGGACAATATGAGAGCTGAAGTATCAAATGACCAGCAGTAAATTTCACTTTTTGTTGTGGTGATGTCACTTTTGAGGATCATTTGATTTAATGAAAGCACACATGGAGAATTACTCTGCTGACATCTTGTTGATTTAATTGACCTCTGTTAATACAGTTAATGAGTTATAGTTCATTTGTTTGCTTTTTCCCTGTTTTATGACTGTTTTTCACTTCCTTTTCCTCATGCTCCTTGTGCTAAAGAGGCCAAGAATTGACATCAACACGACTATCCCTGAATAAATGGTTTGTTAAAGGCTTGCAGCACTTCTTTACACCTTCACTGGGGAAGTAGAAAAGGGTGGAGGCAAGTCTGAGGTGAAATCTGTATCCTCTAACCTCTCAGAAAGCAGTTGGAGCTTGAAGAAGTTGGATTTCTCCAGAAGCATAACAAAGAGATCAAGTGTTAGCATCGGGTCTTGAGAATCACAGGGCCTGAAAGACTTACAAACACAAAGAAAGCTGGAGTAGGAGAGAGGAGCAGAAAGGACAAGAGAAAGAATATATTAGTTTAGGCATCCCACCCTGCTTGCACAGCTTCTGTGCTGGAGCTGGCTCACATACAAACTGCTGGGAGAAGAGGTGGAGGAGGTCGTGGACCTCTCCTGTAGTAGACATAATCTCTCTTATTGTTACGACAATAAGGTTACTGTAATGGAAGAAAGAAGGGACTTTGTCAGTGCAAAAAGCAGAGAGAGAGAAAAGTAAGTGAACCAGACAGGGAGGGAGCAAGTGACACTATAGGTTTTGGGTTGTAGCYGTAGTGAGAGGAGAGGTCCGTTGTCTGTGCTGCTGTGGACGTGAGGTAGCACAATTGCTTCACTGGGGGGTGAAAACTTCAGCCCTTCTGTTACGTTAGAAAGTATAGAAAGAGAGCAGGGAAACAATTTTGGTCTAGGGGGAGTGCTGAATGAGGTGGGTAAGAAAGTTCCTGTGTTCTATAATAATTCTTGTTGTGAGATTTGACTTGATTTTGGTGAATATAAAATATTTAAATGCTGAATGAATTTACTTTAGCTCATAGATTATTCAACCTGTGAAGGAAATAACTTTCAGTTAAGCAAAAGCAAAAGTAAGTCAAAACTGACTGATTTTAAGCACAGCCAGATATATTGCTTCCTTTGTGCATGTTAAATCAAAGAATGGTTTGGAATGGAAGAGACCTTAAAGATCGTGTCATTCAAAACACCCTGTCATGGGTGGGGACACCTAATGCTCAGTTACCTCAAGGCTTTCTTAAGAGATGTGTTTTGCTRTGCCAAGATTTCCCTAGCTCTGATAATTCTTGAGCACCTAATCTAAGAGTGTAACCCTCCCACGGAGAAATTATGCCGAACAGTTTTTAAGGCACTGTATCGCTGTGTCTCTTCAGTAGATGGATGTATCACACTGTAAAATAAACTGATGCCAACCTGGGATTTGTGCAGAGGCACATCACCATCCTGGCTTTTCCTCAGCCCACGCAGATTCTGCAAAAGATACAGCCTGCACCAGCACAAAAAAATTCAAACCCCACATGAACAGAGCACTACTGAGCAAAGATTTCCTTTGTGATTCAAACTCGCAAGAAATGTGATCATCTAATAGAATAGCTGTCAGAAACTATTTACTTAAATAATTAATTTGAAGTCATCTGTTTTGCACGTTGCCAGTAAAAGTAATGTGTCAGGAAAAATGCCAAAAACAGAAGGGTATTTTCTCAATTTTTTTCCTGATGTCCATCTGTGTCTATTCTGCAGCAGCACAACTTACAAGAGGCTACATTCTATTGCATGATTTCCCCAAGTTATTGCACTCAAGCAGACTACAAATCACTTGTTTAATTTCTGATTACAGTTGCTTTGTTCCAAGGAAGGTTTTCAGAGTAAGCTCACTACCAAGGGTAATGCTGTTCGATAGAATCTATAGGTTATTTATCAAAACCGCGTGGAAGMGGTGAACCACAGTCGCGAAAAAGATGAAGCAAAGCTTTGCGATCCTGTGTCCCAAAGGTATGATAATCATATCTCTTGATAATCATATCTCCCTCTACTGCCTTATTGCTAATTAAATTAATTAATTAGGGAAGTCTTTCCCAAGTGGACTTGATTTAATATGCTGTATGTAATTAGCAGCTCTTGGAAATGGAGATGAGATGATTTCTCCCCTTTTTTTTTGGTGTCACAGAGAGCTCTCAAAAGCTTTGCAGAGAAAGCAAATGATCAGGCTTCTCATTTGGTCCAGTGACAGCACTAAGATTAGTGCCTAAAAGTATTTCTTCACAAAAGGAAGAAAAAKWAAAAATAAAAGTGTCAATATGATTAAGGACAATGAGATTTTTAGTGATCCTGGCACTTTTTTGTGAGCTTACCTGAACAGTCTTCCAAATTTAAATGAATAACAAAGAAATTCCTATTAAGAGTAAATAAATGCAATTGCTGTGGGGATGGTACTGCAGCAGTGGAGACCTGTACAGGGATTGTGCGTTGGGTTGACCCTGCCTGGATGCTGAGTATCCACCAAATCCACTCTGTCACTCCCCTCCTCAGCTGAACAGGGGGAAGAAAATATAATGACAGGCTCATGGGTTGAGATAAGGATAGGGAGAGATCCATTACCAATTCCTGTCATGGGAAAAACAGACTCAGTTGGGGAAAAATAGTTTAATTTATTACCAACCAAATCAGAGTAGGATAGTGAGAAAATTGAATCTTAAACCAGCTTTCTCCCATCCCTCCCTTCTTCCCGGGCTTTGCTTCATTCCCAAATTTTCTACTTCCTTCTCTTACCTCCTTTGGACATGAGGGAAGCTTCTGGCAGTATCTCACAGAAGCCACCCCTGTAGCCCCCACTCTGATCCTAAAACCTTGCCACACAAAGACAAGGGAACTGCTCCCAGACCTCCCAATTTTTGTGAAAATAACCTTTAATATAAATGACAAGTAAAGAATGTGAAGAAATGTGTTTCATTATCTAAAGATATTCTAGCTGGTAGGTTCACCTCCTAATATCACAGAAAATACAAATGTTGCCTAGTAATAATTAGAATAGCTTTGAATTTGTAACTGTATCATTAAATCAATCATTTTATTTATAAAGTAAATTATTTTCTAAAGACTCACACACACACCACTCACGCTTGGATAGAGTACAGAGGAGGAGGCAATGTCCAAGCAGCTGTTCAGGCGTTTTCCATTGCTCAGCCTGCCACCACTGCTTTRTCATCTACCTGTGACCTCTTCCTCTGCCTGCTAACATCTTCCTCAGATTTATTCTAGAATGCCTGACACTTTAATACCTGCCAGTGGCTGGCAGTGATAAAACTTAAGTGCCAAAGGAAACTGCTTCTGCTTTTATTCAAAAATGTTTCATTTTGTCTCCAAAAGACCAGGACGGGGAAGTCTCGGTGCTAAAGCACAGGCAGATAATCTATGCCTAAAAAAAGAACTTTAAAAGATGAATATTTTAAAGGACGTACCAGGATGAAAAGTTTTTTTTAATGCCATTTCAAAATGGCAATTTCATGCTTTTGATAGGCTACTGACTGCCAAAAGATAAACAATCCTCCCCTTCCCAGCACTGTTAGAGCTGGGAAAAAGACGCTGAGGTCGCCAAACAATATAACAATAAAAAATACTCCTTTCCTGTGTGTGGATGAAGCTTTTCCCTTTGAATTTTTTCATAGAAAAAAAAAAGCCTCGTGGAAGACACACCTTTCTGCCTCCAAAATCATTAGTGATGGGCTGATGATTCCAGCTTCAGGGCCTGCTCCCTTTCGTTCTGTGTGAACAGCAGCCCGTCCAAACAGGCTGTATATCATAAATGCAACAGTAATATAAACAAAAAAATCCAGAGTATTTTCTCTTAAGCAGCAAGGAAATCTTCCTCAGTGAAATCCTTATTCACATTATTTATAAAATGTTTGGCATTGCCAGAGAAGTATTTCCACCTATGTTTTATAAATCAGAAAGATTCTGAACTGTTCTGAAGCTATCCTGTAGCTGAAAAGAAATAAGCAAAAGAATCAGTACTCATTTTTGTAGTATTTGTGCTTCTCTGTTAAAAATTCAACTTTTTAATTAAATATTCGGGGGAGGGAAATGCTTTCTATTTCAAGCAACAATAAATACTCCTGCATAAGRACCCTTAAAAAAACCCCAGCAACAAAAAGAGACACATATACATTAGGGTATTTGAAATYGCCTTGTGCTCTGTATTAGAGAACTTTCTGAAAAAATGTCCTTGAGGGATTTTCCTCCTGCAGTATGGATTAATGTGATACGGATATGGGAAAATAAAAACCAATTGCTAAACCTTAAAATCACAAAAGAGAACACAAACAAGAAGTTGTGCAGGGCTGAGAGCAGGAGGGTGGGATGACTGACAAGCAGTTGTGGCTTGCAGATGCTATTACTACTGAGAACACAGAGTTCCTCTTTAAGAGAAATAATCTCTAAGATTGTTCTTAGCAACTCATGACTTGTAAACCATACATTGGGGAGTAAAATGCTTTACTTTTTAGCATGTGAAAAGATCCTGGAGGCTAAGATGCACTGGCATGCATCTGCTGAGACTGAAAAGTCATCACTTTGGAATGTCACTTATGGAGGTCATTAATTAATCATGTCAATAATTAAAAGTATCCTAGGATAGAATGAAAAGGCTATGCCAACAAAAGTTTCCAACTTGTCTTCTAAGGACTTTTAGCACAGAGGCTGTCACTTTGATSGCACTTTTTGGTACTTAGAACTCAGAGACAAATCTCATTCTATTTCCTGGTGGTTTTATCAACTTCTCTTTGAGCTGGAGCGAGCTGAGTGGGTCCTCGCTGTTTACTGGTCCGCAGACCCTCTCCTCCGGCCCAGGGCAGGCGCAGGGATCTGTGTTTGCAACCTCCAGGGATGACGAACACCCCCAGGTTACTGCACCCGACGCATTTTCCCACCAGAGGGCACTGCAGGCTGAGGCAACAGTCCCTRAGTGGAATTAAAAAACCCGCACATAACACGACAAAGAAACAACAAAACCCTACCACCACTAACAAAAAACCACAAACCCGTGAAAAAATCCACCCCTCCCCGAAAAAAAAAAACCCAAACCAAAAAACCCTAAAGAAACAAAGCCAAAGCTCCACCAGCACACACAGAGCTAATCTCTGTCCAGACTGAAGATCAGGATTTCCAAGCCAGCCAAGAAAGGCAGTTGGTAAATAGCTCAGGTATTTCCCAACATCCAAAACGCTTACCAGGGATTGTATTTATTTATTTTTAAATGCACCAAACACAAGAGAGAAGAGCTGGAGGATTCAGAGTTTCAGCAACAGGATTCGGATAATCTCACTTTGGTATCAGCTGTTTGAGTCTGACTGGGGTCAATCCGATCACGTGAAACCGGTGTCTGCTGACTGACCAGAAACCCACTCTGAAGTTTGTGGTCTCAGTGCAGTAATTTGACAAATGTGAGCAACACTGGAACAGCGTGGCAATATCAATAAAGACAGCAAGAACCAAATTGGTTGGGGTCAAAAATCAAAACAGTGTCAATCAAGCTTCAAAAATTCTCCTGGGAGCTACTGAACCCTTCCAGCAGTACGCAGGGAGAGAGAGAGCTGGTATTTTTTTTTAAGCTCTCAGTGCCTGCACTCAAATCCTTGAATGAAGGCTTCCACCAATCATTTAA